>NW_010588538.1:123307-160049 GCF_000705375.1 Tinamus guttatus
TATAAGCCTTTGGGGGAAGGTTTTGCTATGTTTGTGCAGCACCTGACACAGTAGAGCCATTATGAATTTGTTCTCTGAAAGCTACACACATATTCAAATGAAATGACAACACCATATACTAAGGCTTATAATGTTTATAATGGATGTATCAGGAACAGTGTTTGGGAGGAAGAAGATCAATATTTATGGACTCTGTCAAAATTCCATCACAGTGAGTCATATTCTAGTTGAAAAAGAATAAAGGAAAGCAAGGGTGGGGAAAAGACACGGGTGAAAATCGGAGCTCACCTGCTATTGTAATAACTTAACTTTTGCTAACGAAGTTTTGGAAATGAATCATCGCAGTAGGCAATGGAAGGTTTCACCTCAGGCGGTGACAGGAAATGCAAGACTGTAGCTGTGTGCAGAGCATTTCAGGCTCTCAATCAGGTTTTATTGATTGGGAAAGCACAGCTGCATGCAGAAAGTCTTAGCTTCTCTCTCATTTTCAGTTCAACACAAAGGAAAATCTTGAGCAACCATTTTCAGCTCCTCTTCTCAGAAGCAATGGAGGGTATGTGGGAGGAGGGGGTTCACAGGAGGTAGACAAAAACCTCACAGTTTTATTCACATGTCTAGTGAAATCACATGGTGACATTGGCCCAAACAGAAAACAACCTTGCTTAGAAGAAGCCTACAGGTGCCAAAGAGGAGACCTTCCTGAGAAGTCCTGAGATGTTTGAAAGTCTGTCTTCTATTTGTAAGCCCATGGTTTTCTGTCGCATCCATCTATCGGCCGCAAATTTTCCATGTCCTAGTTGGCCAGAAGATGGGCTTAATTCTGACTTAAATCCCTGGCTTTCATTTTCCAGAGGTTTCCAAATTGCTGCTACCAGGTAGACACAGACTGATATCTCCAGGCTGCAGTGCACATCAAAGCAGCTATTTTGCCACTAGCTGCAAGCTTAATTTAGTAAACCCTGTCCATAAACTTCCGAGCATGTTTGGTTGTGTTGTGAGATGGGAGCATACAGTCCAGCAAATCCACCCACAGCCCTGGTGAGCTTACCATGTAAATTACTTAATTCCTCTGAAACTGATTGCAAATGTCTTTTCAAATGAGTCTAATGTGTCTCCTGGAAACTAATTTTGGCTATGAGTGGATAAGCGCAGGGATCTTGTTGCCGTGGTCTTCCTGATGGTGTTGACGTGCTTTGAGGATGCATGTAACAAAGTTAAGAATGCTGGGTCCTTATTTAAAGCTGTTCTTATAAAGTTTTCTTTATAAACTAAATCTTGCGTTCTGGGAACTAGCCCCATAGATGGTTGACCGCACTGGGGTGTTTTCCAGAGGGATGTGAATGAAGTTCCATAGTCTCTTTGAGGACCATCACTTTGGCCTGTCTTAGCTTTGTTTTTGCGCAAATGTGGCCCATTTGAATTTTGCCTCCTGATTAAGCAATGAGAAATTAAATAACAATGAAGCGACAGTATGTGGAAACAGCAAGCATTTCCATCTTTCTGGGAAAAGACCAGATCTTACACAATGCTTAAACATGCACTTTTCTGGATAAATATGGCCCGGGCATGTGATGCCCTGATGAATTAGTGCATGACACCCATTTATATCATGTGAGCTTTATCACTGTTTTATGTGAGAGCGAGAGCACTGAACGCAACGTGTTTGCAGTGACTTACTGACCTGACTTATTGGTATGCTGGTCATTTTGAAGAGGAACCAAACTGCTGGGAAAGTCAAATAAGATTATAGGCTGTGAGATACAAATAGTTTTAGAGGAAGGAAGGTAAAACTCTCCATGTATGAGGGATGCCAGCTGAGAGCTGAATAGCTCCACAGAGAGAAAATTACCTACTAAGTTTGCATGGAGTAAAGATTCTGAAAACTCTGAGAATATGCAGAATTAAGAAACTGTGTCAGATTTTCTTATTTCCTTATTTTGTGCTTAAAAATACTTATGAAATTATATGTAAAACAATAGCTAACAAATTCCCACCTCAAAAAAAGGAGTTCAAAACAAAAGCAGAAACACCCTCTTGCCCCCTGTTACCCCTAAAATCCCCTGGCCTCTGCACAGCATGACTCATGTGAGATGAAGCATTGACAAGCTAGGAAATTCCAGAAGTTAAGGTACCTCACAATTGTTTTCATGGCCGTAGTGGAGATGTGTCATATTTTCCTCGAGAAAGGTAACTCAGAATGTCAGATTAGTATTAATGTGCACTACAAAATAGAAAGAACATGAAGTGTGGCAGTTAACGATGCCAGAGTGATTGTGAAGTGTAAAATGTAGCCTTTCTAATTGGAAAATATTTTACACAGGCTTTACCCAGCTGTCAATGACTTCCTTAGGGCCAAAGAAACTGTAAGGCAATATTGAGATTATTGTAAAAACCACTGATAATTTTATTAAAACAGCACTGTTTATCACAATCTTTTGTTTCCTGTGCAAGCAGCACATGTGGGGAAATTTGTACCAGAAGTTTAATCCCAAGAATATCTCACTGCTCTGAACATCATAGGAAGCTGCCTGTAGATACGTTAGCAAGATTTAAAGTTTGTTTTGATCTCTGAATCTTAGCATGAACAAAATGATGTCCAACAATTCTATGATGCCACTGTGCTACACATGAGCAAGTGGTGGTGCATAACCCAGAGCTAGTGGTAGGGTATTGGAGAAGGGTTTTCTATGGGGCAATGACACTACTACAATATTCACATCCTTAGCTAAAACATTGTATGAAGACAATGATCTCTGAGCATGTGGTGTGGTTTTTCTTTATACACACTGGTGGGAAAGAGAAAGAGTGTCATCAGGCATTGGTAGAGCGTTGTATGTTAAGTACACAAGTTGAGGTTTTCCAAGTGCGTTCTCAGACAACTCTGAGGTCATTTAAAATATGTAGATGAACATGCTCACTTAGGATTCGAGTACACCTTGAATGCATAAATATTTGGCTGAGGACTCATGATGATAACGATGAAAATAACTGAATCATGGGAGTGTTTAGTGCCCCTCATTATCACCAGTGTATCTGACTACCTCACTTATTTCTCTCATTTCTCCTCACACACAGGGAAGCACTAGTCTCTCCACTTTACAGTGTAGATTTTATAGACACTACATGATACAGAGCCTGTGATTCAGGTGAAGCTGAAACTGACATCTCCAAAATCCTCCTAACCACTGAATAAACCTTCCTCTTAGTGTTGGTCTTGATGGCAATAGCATTAGAGTCTTCTCTATTGTAATGGGAGCATCAGACTGCCTCGTCTGTATCAGTGTGTGCTGAGCTGTAGCTACTCTTTCTGTGTATATATGAAGAGGTCTATATAAATACTGCAGAAACACATACATAGACCCCCACTGTAATGTTCATGGACTTACCATTACTCAGGTTTGCAATCATTATTATTGGAATTTTGAGTTTTAATTGCATTTTGTAAATAGTCTTGCATTATAGATTACACAAGATTTCCAGCTTTTACCGGCATGAATATTAAAGGACCACTTTTAAAATTATTGTTTTATTATAATTAGTATTTTTTAAAATTGAGATCTCTCTGAAAGCTCAAGGTTATTTTATAAGATATTTATAAAAGTAACAAATAACAGCACTTACTGCTCATTTTTGTACAAAATTAAATAGAGAAGTAGTTAGTACATAATAAACAAAGCTATGATTCTGTGATATTTTGCTACTTTATGTTAATACATCTTAATACGCATGGATCATGTCACACACAGTTGTTCAGCCTCATTGTTAATCAAGTTTTTCTCATTAACATGTTGTAGTTAGAGATGAAGTGCCCTAGAAATGGCTAGATATTGTTAAGTGTAATTTCTGAAATTATTGTATTATGCTATCCTAAGTACCTTGCAATTGCTTGTTTAATGTAATATTCAGTTCCTGAAATAAATCTTTTCCTTTTTTACTGCTTTGTTCACAAAATATTTTAAGGACAAACAAAAGAATGCTTCTCCTTTAGGGAGAAGGCTGGATTTTCTGCATTTTTGAGAGAACCTGATCAGTGAATGCCAAATCTAAACTTGTCATGACTATACTCATAATAGCTGAACTTTCCACCTCCCCATGAGTGGCCTGTCTTGTTGCACTTATTCTCCCTGACCTACTTTTCAGCTCTGTACCAAAAAGATGTCAAAAAAGAAAAAAACAAAAAAGCAAATCTGAAATGAGGCAAAAATAGTTTTCATAGTGCTGAATCAACAGGAAACCAATCCTTGGATGGGCACCTCTGCCTCCTGCTTCCCACAAACGGGATTTTCCTGTGGGATCCCCAGATTATTTCTACCAGCATCATCCAGTTACAGAGGTATTTCCTCATGATGTGGAGCTGCACAGACCCTCCAAAACTTTGCAGAATAGGAGAACTGGTACTATGGCATGAAGGTACAGACAGAAGAGGAGACAATATATCATGGTAGAAGTATTCAGTAAAAGTACAATCATTTATCCTGATGTCCTGTCTATATGTTGCAGAGGCCTCCAGAGTACAGGACAGTATCTACTAATGTAGTAGGTCATGGGCTCAAGCAGTCAGATGATGGTCTGTAAAGTCTGTGCCAAGGTAGCTCTCCTGGGCAGTTTTCTGGCATGGATCGGGGGGCAGCAGGAGCCAGTGGCTATGTTAATCCGGTCTAATCCAGGCCATACTGTCCAGGAGTGGAGGGGGAGTCTGGCTTTATGGACATCAGCTGTCCTATTCCATGGTTGTCCTTGGCCTTTTTAAAATAGCATAGACATAGCTGTAGACACTTGGCAACGTGGTATTGAATGATAACAACATCCTGTGCGTTTGTTAATGTGCCTGATTATGACAGTGATAAATATGGTTTTAAAAACAACTAACAAGCAGTCTGATTCCTGCCTTACACAGGGTTCTCAAATCTCTTTGAACGTATGTCTGGGAGAGTAATCTTAATCTTCCCAAGATCAATCTCTGGCACTGGGGACACAATCTCTTATCATCCCAAAATGCCTTTTGGGAATGGTCTCTGATCCATGCTAGCCTCTAAATTGTGCCTGGGGATTGTTCCAGAAAACAGACCAAAACTGTGCCAGGGACCAGCCTTATAATTTGACAGTAGAGATGTTAAAGCTTCCATGCTTGAGTGTGAACCCTGGCATTACTGAATTTACTAAAATAGATGATGTCTAAAGGTAAAGGAGTGAATTGTGAATAATATTGCACTGAGAATTCATAGCACTCAAGTGGGGAAAATAAGGATTTTCATTTCGACTTTAAGCTTTTCCTGACAGTAAGATAAAGCTCATAGGACCAAATTCTCAGAATCCAGTGGAGTTAGGCCTATAAATAGTCAGTATTATACAGTCACCTTTTGAGATTTCTACCAAATAATCCTCTAATCCAGAAAGGATTCTGGGGATAGATAGGGTAGCAATCTTTCCCAGTGGAGATGCAGTTGGCAGTTTTCAAAGCATGCTTTTGTTTTCCCAAATGAATTAAGCTATACTGTCAAAAGGAAGGGCTGGAGGTAAGGGAAGGGTGTTCATGATGATGAGCACATGGGGTTCTTGATTTAGTATTGCACTTGTCCCTTCTGTAGGCTTCATCTGTGTGTCAGCACTGCTACCCAATTTTGCTTCCTCCTAACCAAATCGCTTCACCTCCCCATTGGTACACTTAAGATCTCCAAATGCAACTATGACACAAAGGACAAACACAAGACTAGTTTCCTGTTCTAAACACAAAGGATTTTTTTCCAGCAAGTACATGGTTTATTGTCAGTTTTTCATTCTCAGCGGAACTTCTTGAACTGTTAGAAAATTTACAAATCTTTTGCCTTTCACACACAGGTAATTTTGCTAAATGAAACAACTACTGTATGAAGTAATCTGTATCTAATTCCAAACTTTTACTGGAAAACCAACAGGAAGTACTACGCAGGCCCTGTGTTTTTTCTTCTGCTTTTTGACTGTGCTGAACTAGCTCTTCGCAATGAGTCTTTTGCCAAAGGACAAATGATTCTTTATTTATACCATGATAATTCTGTGTTTTTCAGAGCAGGACCACAAAGCTGTCAATTAGTGGGGAGGGAATGTGGACCTTAACAACAGGATTCCACTACCATCTGCTGGTAGGAGAAACATGGATTTAGCTCGGACCCAACCTGCCCTAACCAGTCCCCCAAATCTGTATTCTGTCCGTGGAAGGCAGCTCTCTGTTTTTTTAGGGAATTGCTCTTGCCAGTCTGAGACACTTTGCTCAGACCAGTCATAAGTTAACAAATGAGCAGCTCCTACCTTTCATAAATATTTTATCTGAATATTTTACTGAATATGAGATTCAGTGAGAGTGGCCCAATTTTCAGTAAATGAACATCAGGTTCAGCTATCAGGGTCCCATCTGACTAATGGCATAAGCTCTGTGCATCTGTATGCATGAGTGCCTGGGGAATTACAAGCTGTCCTGCAACATGAACATGTAGGGCAATATGATTCTTGTCTAGAGGGGGTGAAACTCCAAAAAGTCATTAGATGACTTGAATGTTCTTCAACCTTAGAGTTAAGCATGCAGGAAGATCCTGAAAGGGTCAGTTCCCGAAGTATCTATGGACTTCTGGTCATGCACAGAGCAATCTGATAGCTCCACAGACCACTGAGAGGTTGCAAGAGACGAAAACAGTGGAATGGAAGCAGAAGTTCAACATTAAGATGAAGTAGAATTCAGTTCATGTTGCTTGATCTCTTCCTGGGTTTAGCTTCAAAAGTCGTTATGGTGAAGGCTAGACTACAGCTGTGGGTATCTGTAGAGACACTCAAGCTGTCTTTAATCTGGCTATCACGGGCTAAGGAACTAGCATATTTCAGCACGAGCTTCAACACTGATACCTGAACTAATTGCTAAAATTATCTCAGAGTCTCTGTGTATGCTACAGTCATGTTTCTAACAGATCTAGCTGATAAAGCACATCATCCTCTTAGCTATTTTATGAACTGACATTTGTCATCATCGTTTTTGAAAAGGAATATCAGGATAGGACTTCATATTCCAGCAAAGATAACAGTAGTACTGTATATAGTACTACAACTCTTTCTTAGACTGAGTTGATTTTGTATACTGTTGATGCTGATGGAGTTGAAGGTAAGACATTTAAATACATATTCTTTAGTAAGGCTCAGCTTTTTAAAGTCACGTGAAAAGTCTTATGATTATAGGAGTATTGTTTGCTTTTCAAGTACAAACAGCAACATACAAATTCAATTTCTTTCACTATTTTTATTATCACCTTCAAATAAATACATGCAGATTCTAGCATTACTAACAGTTTGTACCATACTCTGAATATCTTTAATTGAAAAGCAAGATCTCTAATAGTCATTAGAGATCATTTAACCTTTTCCTCTAACTACCCCAAACTTACAATTTTTAATTTTCTTTAAAATTATTAAATCATACAAATTATATATGCCTTATGAACTATATCTGTAGATTATGCATCCTATGTAACACTTAGTTACTTACTTTGTAATACTTATTTCATGTGAAAATAATAGTTACTTTGCTATACTTTGCTATACACAGCGCTGTTAAACATTAACTTTACAAATTTAATGATAAACAGAACCTAATGATAGGGTTATCTTACAAGGACTAATAGTGATAAAACATCCTTACTCTACTATCATTTCAGTCTTTAAAAATTAATATATTGCAGGTTGATTACTGTTATTCTTTGAATGAGATGGTCTGTGGTAAAATAAATTATTAAGCATTAATATCTCTCTTATGCTTGTAGTCTAAATCCTCTGATGTCTCATATAGAGACAAAATTTTTAGCTAAAACTCCCTAGAACTCTTTAGTTAGACTGGTCAAAAGCCTTAGTATATCCTCATGTAATTCAATGCCTCATTCAAACTTCTGACGATTTCACTGGCAGATTTAGATATGTCACTTGGGATTTGGGGTACAGTTTCGGGTTCAATGTACTCTGATGCAACTTCCCCCCCTCGCCCCCACTCACATATTATTACCCCCCCACTTACGTAGCTCTAGTGATCACGTGATCATGCAGTGAGTTGGCATGGCAACTAACCACATATAAGGTAAAAAAGTGTTTTTTTGTTTTGTTTGTTTTTTATTTACCAAACTGGCCTGATTCTTTAAGGTGATTGCTAAGTATGATGCAACGGGTGGCTGCAGTTAGGGAGGGCTACACCCAAACATCTTCTTTTGAAACCTATCTGCTGGTAGGTTGGAATAAATGTACTGTTGTGACTTTCTGTATTTAATTTTTTAATCTCTCTTTCTCTCAGATTTGCTTCATTGCTTCAACTGTCCCAGGACTCAAAAGACAGAGAAGTCCAAAGGGGACTGTAATTCTAAAAACAATGCTGAAATACTTATTAATGGAACTAGGCATGCTCTGTACCTTGCACATATGTCAGTGCTGGGAGTTACATAAAAGCCTGCCTGCCTTTGCAACCACAGAGGGAGATGGAGGGGATGCTAGAACATATGATGGAATCAGCAGCCGTGATTGAGAAGAGCTGGAAGGAAAAAAGAGAGATCTAAAGTCTTGACAAATATTCCTTCCATTGACGGGTTTCCACATTTGTTGTGGGCAGAGAGAAAGACCCTGTGAAAGGACATAACAAGTCTTTCCATTTAAGTAAACTTTACTGTAGTAAACGTATGACTGATGTACGTGACTTTGATGCGTACAAACATACAATTATTAGATGGCCTTTAACAAAGGCTAGGATTGGTAAGAGACTAGTATCATAGGGTTTCTAGGGATTTCAAGTATGTAAGGTTTTATAAGATCTATTACCCCGGTCTTATTTCCTATTTTCCTTATTCAATTTGGAAGCAAATTAAATGCATGCTCAGATTGTGTGAGAGCTTTATAGAAAATAATGCAGTGCATAGCTTTTACAGTCATCATCTGGCAAAGAAATCATTAACTCAAGGGGCTGAAAAGATAGCAAAGATGTGCTGAGATTCATTAACTAGGAATTTTTAATCACTACTGCTCAGCTTGGATTGTTTTTTAAATGTTCCCAGTTCCAAAGAAGACATCTATCTATCCTAAATATCTGTTCCAGTGACAAGAATATCAAAACATTCAGCCTGTTTTCAGACCCCCGTAACTGTTCCAAGAAGCTTCCACTGTAAGAAGCAGGTATAGGTCTTTATGTCCACAGAAAATTTTAGATATTGAAGCCTGGAGCAATTACAACCTAGATCCTCAAAATTATCTAGGTATCCAATTCCCATGAGGCAATAATTTAGCCCTCCATAACCAATTTGAAAGTGGCTTATCGGAAATCCCTGACAATTTACTTCTGGAAGCAAAGGTCTTTTCAGATATCTTGCATTAATGAACCAAAATTAGTAGTCACTTAGGAACTTTTTGGCCCATGCTTGTTTCTTAATCCTTGCTTCAGGTCTGTTCCAAATGCAATGCATTTGCATTCTATTTATTTATTTATTTATTTTGAATAGATTTATCTATGTTATTTATTTTTCCCATTTAATGAGGTACCTTATGAATGTTGTGCTGCTGAAAAGCACCAGAAATGTGAGCTGCTTTGATAAAAAACAAAGTTCATGTTTCTTTTAAGTGCCATTCTTTCCCCTTCTTCATGTTTGGTTTCCCATTCACAGAAAACCCGAAGAACATTTGCACATAAATTAAACCTTCACCAGAGGGGAAAAAAAAAAAAAAAAAAAAAAAAAAGGTGTTTCCTCCCTCTTTCTCTATAGAAAAACAGAACAAATGCTCACTCAAGTGTAATGCAATTTCATAGCCTGGGTCAATGGGCAGTTGTAAAGATTTCTTATAAGATTTGTAGGACATATACAACCTACTCTTATTTTCTGCACAACATATGAAATCAAGCCTGACAGTTTTGAGTTACACACAGCCACCAAAAGAAACTATTCTGTGGGAAAATATACACATGAAACCCACTTAAAAATAAAGTTTATAACAATTAATTATCTATAATCCCAATGCCGCAAAGCTTAACTCATGGGAGTAATCCTTCACACAGACATGGTGTTTTATGTCATCCAAGTGCTTCGCAAATGGTAACATGTTCTGCAGAAACTTAGACAAGGCGGCGAAAGTATCAGCCAAAGCCATTAGAACAAGTCAACAGAGACAGGGTCTGACCTTAATATTCTCAGACCTTGAGTCTGTGTTTTTCCCTTGAACTTTTCAAGTGAGTAGAAGCTTGCGAGGTTGGTCTCCTTGTTTCTTCCAGGTCTTTCCAGACTCCTAAATAGGAAATACAGGAAGAAAATCAACTGCAGTTAGATATTCACTAAACAGGCCTTGCCCACGAAGGATTATGCTAAGATCTTTATAGTTTCCTCTCCGCTTATGATAGTGGGGAGCCCAACCTCCCAGTCCTCAAGCACATGCATCATGCAGACAGTACAAAGGACTGTGCTTGCTGTAGTTTCCCAGCCTTTGGCACAAAGCCACCTGCAGACTGATTCTGCGCCAGAAAGGTACAGCTTTGGAAATGAAATGGAGTCACTGTTCCACAAGGCCATGGGATGGGGGTGCTCATGGACAAGCCGTCGGGGAGACTGGGAAATCTGGTGATCTCAGCTCATGTTAATATGCTTACAATTTCAGGAGCATTTTCACAGATCAAAAAAGTCACCAGTTGCTCTGATTCAACTCTGAAAGACCTGATGCAGCCAGTCCTTCAAGGATCACAAGATTTCTAGGTAATGACGCATTAGGCCACTATGCATAGTGAGGGATGATCAAGTATTTGCTTATTTCAACGTTGCTTTCTCCCCGCCACCACCATTTCTCTGCCCACAGAACATTTTCTAGGTTTCTAGTTCTCTTCTGAAACAGAACACTGTAATTGTTTCCACTAAAATTTGAGATTTCCGCAGATTTTGATTAAGCACTGGTTTTAGTATGACCTTGTTCCTGGATCTTGATTAATTAAGCTACTAACATTTGTACTATTACTGTTATTTTATTCATACCCATTTGGTAACAGTCCTGATGAACAGTACAGAGAGGAGAACTCTGATGCTGAGTACTGAAGCGTGGACAAGGGCAAGCCACTATTTTAATGAATTTCACCAAGTTTCCATGTTGTAGCTTAACACACAGGTCAGCAATGTCATCCCTCCAGCTACAGCAGTTTGTGGTGCTTTAACTCATGAGTGCCCTACACACTCACTGACCTACTGCTGAGGATGACTGTTCACAAAGACAGATGTTGGAGGGGGCTGTGATCTAATAGGTGCTGTCTAAATTGCACCAGGTTACTTAAAACAATCCAGATACTTCCTTTGGACTAGATTTGTTGATTCTCCTGAGCTGGAGAAGGGAGAATCAACACACTCTGCTGCAGCAGCAGAATTGAGGGAGGGTCACCTGCAGCTCCTGCTTGTAGAACCAGAACCAGAAGAAAGATTTCTTTGTCTTCGTAGCTGAGAATTTGTTGAGACTTGATTTGGGATTGTCTGGCAAAAATTCTGGTATTGCTTGGTTAGGAAGGAAGGCTGAACAGGAAAAGTGAGATTTTGGTTCAAGCTCTAAGGTCCAAGCTATGGTCTCAATGAAGTCATGGAGAACTATCTCCTAGATTCAACCGAGCAGGTTGAAGATGTTGCTATCCCCATCTAACAGTTACTAATCGCACAGCAGTATCTCCTATATTCAATTTTACCTGGCTCCAATCTCCAGCTCCTTTGCTGAAGCAAGCAGGTGATTTTGACTGAAGGGAATTAGGAAGTATTTGTGGGTACCTGAAACACTCTGGCAGCAGAGCTGCTGGTCAGGAACATTCTGTGTAAGTAACAACATTTGAACCGTTGCAGCTGTTTTGTAAGCAAAAGATATCATCTCAGCCCCAAATGCTTTCTACTACCAGCAATACTACCAATACCAGCTCCTCTCCTTCACATAGCTGTACATGACAATCTTTGTAACCTAGATTGGATCCAAAACGTATTATAACTTGTCACTGGGAAATTAAAATGTAGTTAGAAGAGTCTGTCAAAAGCATTGGCAAACAAATATATAAATAGACAGTTACCAAATCCAAATGTTCCAACATAGTAACGTTAGTACAATTCGTGTGTAGTATATAGTTCAATTTCTTACATTAAGGCATATTGAGAGTAACACCTTTTAGGCTATAGACAAGCATGAAGGGACTCTTCTCTCTTTCTCTCTCTCTTTTTTTTTTTTTTTTTAAAAAAAAGACTTTTATCTTCAGGCTCGCCTAAGAGACGGCAGGAGCAGCCAAGAAGGGAAGTAGGAAAATCATCAAGCTGGTCAAGCTTGCTGGTCCCTGAGGCTAGTGAAGTATCAGGGATGAGGAGAGTTCACACCTATTTGGGCAGTAAGGATCTATATGCACATACATTACTTCAGGAATGGGTCCAATGGGCTTGGTGAAGCTACAGCTTTTGTGCAGCACAATACGCAGGGTGAGGCCAAGTGACTGCATAGATTTCTTTGGAGAAGGGTAAGGATATTTTTTTTCTGAGGAAAAAACACATTAAACTTCAGTCTCCTATTTTTGTATTTTTATGAGCACTTGATGCTTATCAGCTTCTCAGTGCAGCATGTGGTGGCAGCCACTTCTTTTGGAGACACTTTAAAGTAATCTCACCAACATCTGATCTTCTCACTCTCTCAAGATCTGTCCAAGATCTCTCTTGCTTTCGCTGCCTGGGCTACAGAATATGAAGGATGTCTTTTTTGCCTTACTAATCCCTCCCCTTCTTAACACACATTTGTGAACTTGCTTACAAATATTCAGTTGGAACAGAGTCTCAGTGTAAGGTCTTTGATTCTTCTCCCTTCACTCATCTAGTTGAGATAGATGCCCAAACCTCTGATTTGACTCAATTCTCTGACACTTTCACTTACTGAGGACATGATTCATTATATTTGATGTGTGTTCTTGCACAACACTCACCACCATGGTATGTGAATATCTTCTTCCTCTCACTTCCTCCTCTTCTAAGATTCCCACTGGCTTAATATTTAGAGACAAATATGACTCGTGTTTCTAATTACTTGAATCCAAAGAGAAGAACTACTTATAAAATATCATTTTTGTGTGTCATGTGGATACTTCTGTGTTGCAAATTTCCAAATTGTTGTACAGGGGTTGATTATTGATTCTGCTGTTTGAAATTCAAAACTGTGCTCTTCCTGGGAAGTCTGACAGAATTTGACACGAAATGATCGTTGCTATGGATTCTTTTGTAACCACAAAATTTAATAAAATACAGAGATGCGACTCTGCAAGAGCATTCCAAAACCTATAAAAAGGGAGGAGGAATCTTTCTTTAGAGTTTATACAGCATTTAGATAATTTCTGAACAAGCTTGTTAAATTTTATTTAGGTTCTGATTCAGCAGAGCACTTCAGTAATGCTTACTTTGCTGAAATGAACAAGCATGGATCTGAGTACAAACTTAGGTATCATTGCATGGTTGTGGATGAGTTTTTTAAAGGTATTTAATCCTTACTCACTAACCAACTTTAAAAACCTGTCTCTAAACACCTTGCTGAATTAAAGTCCTAATTTTTCTTAAATTCTTGATACTCCAGTTTGCCAAGTTTATTTGCTCCCTTTAGACTTCTTCGTGAGGTTTTTCTTGATCAGGCTAATGTGTGTCGAAGCATACCTTGTTCTGTCTGCAGCTGGCATTTAAAATATATTCATTAAACATGTTGGCTAATATGTTATTACATATTTAATCCTTTTATCCTACTCTAATCATACTCTTGGTACATCTTTCATAATGCAATATGTCCTGGGCACATTTTGGAGGAGAGTAATTGTGTCTAAGAGGACTCTGATGTAACAGGCTTCTCAAATATCATCTGTGCGTGAGACAGAGCTTGGTAGATTTATGTAATGAGAACATATTTGATACTTTGCCACTGAATGGACGAAAAAAGCAGTGATAACCTGCAGCTGAGGTATTTGCTGAGAAGCCATACTCGGTTGTGATGAAGTGCCACAGGTCCCTTCCAGGGCTGTAGCCTCACTGCTGGGACATCATACATAACACATTGACTAAGTGTCTGTGGTCCACAAGCTTATGAGGCTGTCAGAGGGATCGTAAGAGTGGCCTATGAAGCCTGAGGCAAAGATCTAGTGGAGGAAGAGAGCTTTTCAAGCCTCCACTTGAGTGCATGAAGTTTCAGCTCTGTGCTGCGATGAGACATGCCACCAAGAAGTCCTAGACAAAGTATGGAAAAGGCCCCCGTCCCAAACCAAGGAAGATGGAGGATATGGCAGAGCACATCCTTCATCCTGTAGTATCAGGGGTGTCACAGTCTGCTTAGCCCCTGCAAATCCCTGGTCCCCATATCTCAGCTCTCACCCCTTGTTGCTGAAGAAGGTACATGCTTCATTGACAATTGAGCTGAATTTCACCCAGATTAAATACCTTTAAAAGTCTGCACCAACTTGCTGATAAGCAACACTGAGCTGCCTCCTGTGTACTGCATTGCACCCTTAGATTTTGTCCTTTCTGAAACATGAAGCAGTCAAGGAGGGATTTCAGACCTTTCAGTAGATGGTAGTGAAACAAGCATTACCCTCCTATAGCACAGAAACAGCTCAGCTGATTTAAAGCAAGTCAGGTTAGACTCCACCAGCTTTAGCCTTTCATGCTGAAATCTAACATAAACAGGCTGGCTTATTGAACATTTTTGAAACAATACTAAAACAGACTTGTGAGAAGTTTAGAATCATAACTGCATAGAATCGACTGCCTCTCTATATTTGTGTCATTTATCAGTATTTAATACAAGTATATATATTTGAGCAAAGAAGGAAAGAGAGAACCCCACAGGACATGACTTCCAATTAGCAGGGGGTCACATCCCCTGCTGTGATTTACTATTGGAAAAACATGCAAAAGATAATTGAACATTACACTCTCATCTCCCCCTGCTGCTGGCAGCATTACGAGGAGGGCTGCTCTGGACCCCGTGGGGAGACGAGGAGAAGGGATCAGGCAATTACATGCAGAGCCACATAATAACAATGATTCACAACCTCATGGCATTAAACTCACTGGGCCAGATCTTTAGCTAGTGCCCGCTGGTGTAGCTTCATTGACTTCAGGAGGGAGATGCTGATTTACGTCAGCTGCAGATCTGGCCCATTTACTTTTTCTCTTTATGAAAGCAATAAACTATGCAGAGGGAGATCTGGATGTGCAGGGATCCACGTAGCAGGCTGATGGATTTCTGCAGAGGAATGCTAAATATCTGATATATACTGACCGCTTCAGCTAAATAAGATCAATTTATGTTGCCTTTTGTGTCTCCATAGAAGAGCTTACACTGTGAAGTTTGCCATTTTTGACCCCGAGTGCCAATGATGCTGCAGTGATACTGGTTATAGCTAAGCTCCAGAGAGCAGCCAAAGACAAAACATTCTCGGCACTGCTTCAGGAGCAGGTGATACCACCAGCATCATTATCTGGAGGTGCTGGGATCCCTAACAGAGAGGAAGGCTCTGTAGCCTGAGCTTTTTTTTTTTAATAATCCTGATTTACCTTGGCCTGACTTGGCTCGAGGGAGGATAGAGCTGTACTAGGACTAGGGAATCTCATGTCCCAGCTCCACCAGTGACTTGTTGCGTGACCTTAAAAAAATGTCTTCACAATCCTAGGTGTCTGTTTCCAGTATCTCAGAAAAGATTTTCTTTCCTTTGTGCCACTGTCCAGGAATTTCTCAATTTCCCAGGAAGAGCAGGCAGGCTATGCACAGCTGTTGGGCTTAGACCACACACAATTCTTATCAGCGCTGGGGCAGAAGACATAGCAGGAGGATCTCAGTAGGTCTGGTGTGAGCACCTGGGGCGGGCTGGGGTCCCGGTGGCAGGAGGGATATGCATGGGTCTTAGTAGGGCTGCCTGTGGAAGAAGGCTTGCATGGTGTGTGCTGGACTTGCACAGTTTACTCACTCCATTTGGCACCGTCTGGAACGTGGAATTTTTAATGACAGGCTTTGCAAATGCTAGCAGATTGTGCATTGCTTCTGCCTGCTTTCACTAGCTGAACCAACCAGTAATTTAATTATATGTGTGGTTTACAGCTAACTTATGCACGCCTATCCATTGCATGCCGTGCAATCCGGCGGCAGGAGGGGCTGGCCAGCCATGGGAAAGAGCACCAGGAAGTTGTCCCAGTCCACGCGCGATGGCAAGGGCCAGCACTCATGAGTGGGAATTGCCTTCAAGGACACAATGATTTCCTCTCTTTGACCAGGCTTGATGTGGTTGCAGGAATATGTAACCAATGTGTCTGCTTAATTCCTTTGCTTTTATGTGGTTTCCTGCTCTAGTCCCTCTGTCTCTATTGCAAAGTTGAGAGCTCCTTGAGACTGGACCATGGCTTTACATACCTTAGCTAAATGCTGATGCACTCATAGTGTTGCTGCCTGGTGAGCAAGATTGCCATAGTGTGAGCCGGCTTCAGAACTTAGCTCTGAGCCACGTCTCCAGACACCACTGGTGTTATAATTTAGGTACCCATACTGGTGAACTAGAGTGAATTGTGCTGATCTGACCTATATTGAAACGGTACCTGAAGGGGAAAAAACAGAGAGAATGAAAGTTGGCATTGCTGACTATGTATCTACAAATCACTGGTTTGTCTTCTTTTTTTTTTTTTTTAAAAAAGTATCAACTTAGAAATTAACAGATTTTAAGGCAATTAATGTTTGGTTGTTTCAGATGTTCCCTTTTGCATCATGTGTTCATTTTTTTTTCTCCAACCCCTGCCTGTTTCCTTTCCCCTTGCCTAGTAATCTCCTAGCTATTAAAATTCAAGTTTTATTTTAATGAAGATTATGACTATTCAGAATCGCATGACTCCAGAAGCTAATTAATCAAGATAAAAGCAAGCAAAAAAACACAAAGCTCAGGGAAAAAGCCCTGAAGAAAGCCCTCTATCTCATGATAGAGTCTTCTGCTTCTAGGAAGGTCCTAGGAAGGAATTATACCCAGGAACACATGGAACCTGGGCACAGCAATACATGGTTTCCATTTTTTTTTTTGTAGCATCCAACCCATACCAGCTACCTCAAAATTAACCTTCTTAACATCATTTTGTGGAATGGAAGTGCTCTTATTCCCTTTTCCAAATGGGGAATTGGGACAGAGACACAATTATAAACTTCTCCAAGTCACTCAGGGAGTCTTAAAAAGAGAGAGAGAGAAAAAAAATACATGTCTGCATCCTGAGTCACAGTTCTCATCAATGTGCCATTCTTTCCCTCTCCTGAAGCCAGCTGAAGAAGAAGAATAGCAGTGGTAAGTTAGTCAATGCAGACTAAGTTAGGGTTCAATGTAAGGAACATTCAATTCCTTGGCTTGCTGTCTGGAGGGTATTTGCTCTACTAAAAATGCTGAGTCTGGAAAATTGAGCATTTTCCTGTGTGATTGCTGCTGTTTCATTTTCTGGTCATGGTGAGAACAGCCTTTCTGGTTCTTAATGGAATTAGAAAGACATTCAAACACTTCATGACTTTAATGGCTGTTAGAAGTAGGAGAAACTTCAGCTGGTAGGAGTAGAGATGGCTTCTGGTTTCCCAAGTCAGTTAGCCCTTTCAGTAGTGAGCTTTTTTATTTTATTTTAGTAACCTACTGCCTTCTCTTGTTTAAGTCTGAGCAGAAGAATAAGAGTGAGAGAAAAGTAGAGGTGCAAAGTCATTATCTAAGAAGCATCCCAGAGATGGATCTGGATAAGGCAAATTGTAACTAACTGCTCAGTCTCCCTGGGCAAGGCTTTGCTCACCATTGGCCTAAGCTGAATCTTCTGTGTATTTTTCTTCATCCAATAAAGATGATCAGTCCCTCAGTCAAAATTGTGAGCCCTGTTGCTGACTCCTTTTCACTAATTGTTGCCTCTTCCCTTACTCTTGCTTGGCCACTCATTCACAAACCTCCAGTCTGCTGGTTTTTATTTCTTACGTGATCTCCCCAATGAATAGAGGTCTTCCCAGAAGTTCAGACTCAGAACAATTCTCTCTGTATGCATTTTCCTTTTAAGAAAACATTCTATTTTAAAATTATTTCATGCACAAACACATACACCTTACACATACAAGCCTCCTTTTCTACAAATTCACCAATGAGATCAACATATGTCTGGCTCTTTTCTCCCAGCTTTTCATGTGCATTTGCTGCACACAGGAAAAACGTGAGTCCATTGCATACAATATGCTATCTGCATGCAGATCCATCTGTTTGTCTGTAATATGGAAATTCTGTAGGTTTATTTTATATGTAGAAATGCCTTTTGTCTATATTTTTGAGCCAAAACAATCAATAAATAAATAGCTAATGAGACATGTGCTACTGAAAGGCAGAAAGTTGTAGTGACCAGATATTGAACTGGAATTTATGAACTCTGTGCTCTGTGTCCTGCATCCTCTTTGGTAGATCACATGCAGAACCAAAAGAGAATCTTCCAGACCACCTGTAAATGTAATATGTTCCCCATTCCACCTACTTCCCATCCACGTCTGCAAACAGCCTGTACCACAAGGCCTGGGTCTGCAAAATCCTACTTGGGGATACAGTGATGCTGCCTGAGGCGATGCTTGCAGGCTCCCAGTCTGGAAGAAAGGCAAGGCTGATCTCAAGAGGACCTCTCAGCTGTACTTCAGACCAGTGCAAACATGGCTGCTAAGTCACTCCATTTATAAAACAGGAATAACAGTTATCTCTCAAAAGTGTTGTGGTACTTAATTGGCAAGTATTTACTTGCTCGTAGTAGCAGTCTGGCACATTTTGGGAATGAGAGGCTTTTGCAGTACAGTATAACAGAGTGTGAACACGAGTAGCAGAGACGACCCGAGTATTTGTGAAGTGCCTTGGGACTTGGAGATGAAAGGCGAGATGTAAGTGCAGAGCATTCTTATTCTAATGACTCCCGCCTCTCGCTGAGCAGTGCCTTGTGGAAGTGTGTGAACTTTGGAGCATGCCCTGATGAATGTGAACCACGACAGCTCTCAGGAGATGTAGGGAATGCTGGCAACAGCTTAATCAATTATGACAGCAATGGTAAGATCTGTCCAGATTAGAGTACTTCAAAAACTGCAAAGCCTGAGGCTTCTCTGTCTAATTTTTATTTATTTTTAATTTTTTTTTTTGCAAAAGGGGGACAATGAAGGAAATGAATTGATTGGGGGGCTTTGAAATGTGGTAATACTAGCATCTGCTGGCTGAAATGCAAGACCAACTAGACAGTGTTTTATCATCTAAAAAGACAGGCTGACACAGGAAACAGAGCCGTGAGTTTCACAGTTATGCCTGCCTGCCGATGGATAAGATGTGATGTTCCTTTAGGAGAACGGTAGCTAATCTGAAATGCATTACTGTAAAATGAGACAGGGATGAAGAAAAAAAAAAAAAGAGCATCACACAGAAAAGATGTGGGGAAATGTGTGACTGTGGACATATGAGATCAAAAGAGGAGACTTTCTTTCAGGAACCAAACTGTCCTCTTCCTTTCCAAGTCAAATTTGCACCGTTTGAGAAAACAGGTACACAAGGCAAAGCCCCTCAACAAGAGTTGAAGAGATTTCATCCCAAGAGTGTGTGCAAGTGTGAATCCCAAATAAATGCAGCAGTAGAACACAAGGAATAGTGTGAACATGGCGAATTATGGGCATATGTGGGTTAGCAAGAAAAAAGAACAATGTAAAATAGGTGTGCCTCAAAATCATCAAATCAACAGGTAGTAAATCCAGTATTACTGCAACAATATTTCTCAAATATCATCCTCAGAAGCTATTCACAGGCTAGCTCCCAGGCTGAAAGGTGTCCATGGTATTCATATATGCAATATTTCAGGGTATGTTAAGGGTATATTAAGATGACAAGCTCTCTTGGAAACCATCAGTCCTTGAGAAGGACTTCCTGGGTGGCAATCCAGAGAGCAGCACAGATATTTGGTTTATCCTTGGTTTTTGGCTTCATACTAGCAGGTTTGGCTGCTGGCAAGGGGTTTCCTAGGCAGGGCTGCTGCTACTTGGAGCTGTGCAAGACTGAACCCCACCAGCAGCCTGCAGCCCCTTGGACAGACGTGTAACATGCAAGTTTTCCTGATAATCAACATCCCACTGTAATTTTAATGCAAGGCCTTGTCTGGTTCTTGTCAGGTGCCATTTTCTCCTTCCTTAGGAATAGGAAATGTGTGCTAAGTCTACAAGAATACTTGCCAGCCATACCATGAGTTGCCATTATTTTCTTGGTGACCTGGCAGTGCCATGTATGTCCTCAGTGATGAACATCAGGTTTTTTGCACCACATTTGATGCACTCTCTGCTGTTGTCAGCTGGATTTATCTGCATTTCTGGTTAATTCCTGAAGAATACAGTCCCTAGATTGTCTAAGGAGTCTCTCTTGTCCTTTTCCCACAGCCCAGTGAAGCAACAGGATCCTCAGCAACCTGTGTTGGTGATCCAGCTTGAGTGAAGGAATTGGACTGGTTGATTTCCAGAGGATCTCCTTCCAGATTTGATCCTTGTGTGATTCTGTGACCAGATGCTGGAGCAGGACAGATGCTGTGGCACTGTTCTGCCACCGCTCTGTCAGTTCCTGTAGAACACAGGAGATGGGCATTGAGCTCACAAGTCTCAGACCTGGGGTGTCATGTTGACAGACCACTCAGCCCAGTAACAAGAGTTATTAATGAACTTTTAGATGTGCGATTAAGCAAGTGAGCAACACTGGGGTTGTTCAGGAAGCAGTACGCCTGGATTTATGTTGGAAGAGCTGCTCTGACAAAACATCTCCATCCATTCCTTCCACTCCAAGGTTAATGCCTCTTCTGAACTGAGGATCACTGCAGACCTGTCATTTGGGCAGTCTTTCCTACATTACAGGATACTCCATGAAATAAAGAAATGCTAATTGCCTTCTAGTCTTCCGTGACTGTGTGGATTAAGTATGGGATTAGCAGTGCAGAGTCCTGGCTTCTAATGCTGCTTTGTCGGCTGGTACCAGATGACTTTACAGCCCTTACTCCCAGAGGTAAGTAGGACACTGGGGAGCAATGCATTGAGCAGGATTTGAGTCTCATTCAGGAACCTCAGTGACTTTGAGATATCTTCTTATCCTCAGGCCCAAAATGGCTCTCACTAACATTCACTTGCTTTGACAAAGCTGTTTGAGACCAACCTATGAAAGATGCTGGGTGAGTGCCATTTGTTGCTGTGGACTTGCATCCCACTTCCCACTCCATGACATCTAAGATGCAGGGGGTGAAATATCTGTTAAATATAGTTTATTTGTCATTCTGCTCTAAAGTATTGCCAGGCTTCCTTTGTATCTTGTTTGCAGTATCCTTTTGTGCTTTGTTCAGTTCATGTCCCTGCTTAGATAGGGTTGTTTCTGACTACCCAGCCTGGCCCAGGTACAAACACAGGTACCTAGAATGGTGCTGATTTTTGACAGAGCAATCAGAGCACATCATTATAGATCCCTATCTATATGTATTAACGCGATGCAAGTAAGAGCATTAGGCAGATGGCCTACTATGAGTGTCTGACTTTGACATTGCTGCTACTTGTCCGTCTTTATTGCACAGAAAGCCACAGTCTGGCAGCTCTAAATACTAGGCAATGAATCATGTCCTTAGTAACTGTAATGGGCAGCCAGAACACAGTCCACAGCCTTTTGGTGTCCGTCCAGCATCCTCTAGTGTGGCTGTAAGCAGGCATTTATGAATAATACTTGACCGTTGATTCATCGGGTCAGGACTTTTGTGTACCTACATTTTTATGATGAAAAGGAAACTGGATTTTCTTCCTGAGGTTTAATTTATAAAGAGGAGAGTTAGATAATTGTTGGATTAGCATGAAGGGAATAAGAAATGTGAAATTTTCTTTGTTAAAAAATCTGGAAAACTTTTTTTTTTCTTCCTTTTCCTTTTCCTTTTCCTTTTCCTTTTCCTTTTCCTTTTCCTTTTCCTTTTCCTTTTCCTTTTCCTTTTCCTATCATCTAGAGGGACATTGCAACTCCCTTCTGGCATTTGTGTCCAATTTTCCTTCCTATCAATAGCACGGATTGAGAAGTATAGAAGGGGTCTCATAGGGATCCCCTGTGAGAATGTAATAGGCCAGTACATCTTAGACCTGGAACCTCAGGGGAACATCTGGTTCATGACCCAGCAGTGAGGTTGCTAGCAGATTTCTGCTGTTTTTCTTAACTTGTTGCCTTATGACTTGCTGATTTCCACATTCAGTGCTTTAGTGAGTTGAATGATGAGGGGATGTTACTGTGTCCACATCCCCTTCTGACCATTCACTGTGTGGTCATCTTTAACAGCCACAAGGACATACATAGCACTCTAGGAGCTCTAGAACATGGATGGCTTTGGGAAGATCATTGAACTTGAATTCTCTGGAATGCTGTGGAAATGGATTTATTAACTCTTACTGCAAAAATGGCATCCTCTAAATATTCACGAATAAAATTGCAAAATACTGTAGCCTCCAGAACACATGTCCTTCAGCATAGTAGCATCCTTTCTACTCCTTCCCTCCCCTCTGATTACCACCATTTTCACAAAAAGTCCAGTCCTACAAAGAAGATGACTGCAGGCAGGTCAGTGAGCCCTTGCTGGCAATTTGAAGCCTAATATGAGCTGAAGATATGTACTTTGTAAGAGTTAAAACCAGGAGTTGTGGTTGTAACAGAAATTGTGAGCTGAGGAAGAAATTCTGCATAAGAATTTCTGGTTCAGACAGGTTTGTGAAGTGAACAGTGGCATCTGCTTAAGAGCACAAAGCCCTGCCATAGAAAAAAAATAATGTTAATTTTCAAACTTTTAAGAAATTATTTTTATTAAGCTTTGAGATAAAGAGTTTTCATGAACAGACAGGGTTTTTAAAATTATTTTGCAACCAGTGATATGCTCAATTTTTCACAAGAAAAATATGCCTGAAATTTTCCAGCAAGAGATTTTACTTATCCCCTGCAAAATCTCCCTTTCATTGCAAAAGGCCCAAGAAGAGCAGCGAACATCTCCAGGTAAACAGAAGGTTCCTGGAAAACAAAATAAATCTTTCCTCTGCTAGTGTCTACTGGAGAATCTGTCATCTTTCATCAATCTGGAATTTATTAAGAGCATTGGAATTAGTAGCCCACAAAGAGCACACAGAAGACTAACTTTAATGCACCTGGAGGAGCAAGGACTAAGCTTTGTTTTTATGATTAATCTAAAAGACAGCACTTCTGGTGGCTCTGCACCATTCTGACACAATCCATCCACATTTATTTAGATCTGACTCAGATGAATAACTATCTGCCACTAAATCATTGGCACCAGGTTTTGCAGCACAAACTAGGACTTACTGCTTCTATTCTTTTTGTTGTTGTTGTTGTTCCCTGTGAAAGATTCACATCCAGAGTAGTTTAGCTTCTTGAGAACTGACAAGACTGTAGCTTAAGCCAATCTATCTGCTGGCTTGAGGGTATAAAATCAAAGCAACTCTCCATGAAATCCACCCTCTGAGAGAAAGGGTCAGGAGCACACACTGGATTCATGATTCTGCCTCTCTGTACAACATAGTAAGCAAGCAAGCAAGCTAAGCATGAACATAGGTTCAAGAAGAAGATTGTCCTCACAGGGATGGAAACAATTCCATATATAGACAAACCTTAAGTAAGCTGGTTCTCTTTCCTAAACAAGCCTGTTAATTACTGGTATTTGTTTGAGTCTGAGGTATGTTAACAGCATTAAAGGAAAATCCCTAATATGTGACAGATTGATGCTGTGATATTCCAGAGGGCAAGTTAAGCTTTACTGTTGAGAGTGGGATGCTCACTCATAAAGATCCCAGCTGAGCTGGTTAATTTTTTCCATCCACAGCAGTCACAGCTGTAAAGGTTTTGCAGTGACTGGAGAAGGTCGGATGCTCTCTTCACATGTTAATATTTGACCACATCACAGTCTATGAGTGATCTATTCATTGATTAGCTGTAAACTGCTGAAATGTCAGGATTTTAAATCTGAGTGTAGAGAAAACAGGGAAACACTTTTATAACATAAATATTGGATCAGTATTAAAAATGGTGGTTAATTTTATTAAATCCTCAAGGCATGTTATTTTCTAAAATGCATAAAGCTGAATGTCCTATCTCTGCTGCACAATATATTTTTTTCTAAACAAAATATCCATCTTGTTAATTTTTGCTTCATTAGAAAATAAATGTGAATTGTTTTTCATGAGACAAAATAGGTGATAGTTTTAACTGTGCCAGTGTCATAGGATGACAATAAAATGTAGCATTTTGAATACAAGCAGTGACTACAATTTCTTTGATCAAATAATATTTGATACTGATTTATATATGGAATAAATGAAACTAAATAATTATTCAGACTAACTTAGTTGAAGTCTATCAGCAAAGTGAAAGAACAATAGAAGTAGGCAATAAAAGTAGTATATTAAGGTGATAAATAAATAAATAAGAGTTGGAAATGTTAGAGGAAATTGTGAATGATTCCAGCTTCATGGATGTAGAGGAGACATTTTTTTACAGTGTTGGTGGGAGCTGGCAGGAAGCAGATATCAAAAGAGAAGAGCATTGATGAGATGGGGTAAGTCTAAAGAGAGGAAATAATCTCTTGCACCGAAGGGAAATAATTTTGAGTTCAGTGGGAAAACTAAAACAACAAAAAAACTATCTTTAGATGTGCATTTGGACTTGAGCCTTCTCTGTATTTTTAGCAAGGTAGAGAACAGCAGTCTTAATGAATTGAGACTTCAACAAATCATCTGTAGCTCAGCTCTTCTGAAAGCAGCTCTCTGTGATGAATAAGTAATATTTCATTATGTTAGAGTTTTTTTTTGGGGAGGTTTGTGCATGACTGGTGTACAGGAATGATTTTCTACATGCAGCTCATAGGCCATGGATGGAAGTCAAGGGAACACTTCTAATGGATTGACAGATGCTAGCTGATATATCTAAGAAATGTGTGCTTACTCTTTGCAGACTCACATTTGCTATATGGGGATTTGCTCCTCCATTGAACAGGATTTTCTGAGTCTGCATATCAAAAAATGATGATCACATAGCTGGATAGATACAAAAATGTGACCGTGAAAATGCTTCAAAAGGAAAGAGAGGTCACTATTATGACAAGATTGTCCTTGATATTTTTCACAGTGATCTACTGATGTACATTGTCAATTACTGTGAGATGCCATTGTGAAAATTGAAATAAAATATGTTATCCATATGGCTTTTTTCTGTTTCTATATGACCAAAGACAAACTTCTTTTTATAAAGCAGAGGGAACCTAATTTGTTGAGAATGTCTGGATAAGGCAACCTATATCCTGCTGGTAAATATTTACAAAGGTCTAATGCTGTGGCTGATGAAATTTATGTGAGTTTGGTTAATTCTGGAGCACAGAATCAGGACTTCAACGGCTCTCTGGGAGTGAGTTAGGCAGAGCACAGTGGGACTATGGTGCTCAGCTATGTTATTGGAATCAGGCATCTTGCATCATTCTAGGAATGGAGATGTTCAGTGGTGGGTGGTTTGGCTTAGATAAATAAACAGCTGAAACTTGGGATGTTCATCCAGCCCTTATCTGAACTAGCCAGATCTCTTTGTTGTGCAAAATTGGACTGGAAAGCCTGTGAGGATAAATTTCCTTCTGACATTTGATATTCTCTGCTTCTTCTACAGCTGCAGGCATGAAAAGAGCTTCACACCAATGTCCGCTCAGGGACACTGGGGGACAGGCAGAATGCCAGCTCCTTTATTTTGCTCTTTAGTTAGACTATTTTATCTACCTCCTTTATTCCCAGATGCCAACTGCTATGAGCCACATGTACCAGCTCCAGCTGCTGATGGACCCATATCCCTTCACAAGCCTAGCATTTCCCCTTAAATGTCTGACTGGAATCACTGGCTTGTAAGACGATTCCAACAAATTTAAGAATGATTGGCTCTGTAGAGGCATGGACAGGCATGCTTTAATGATTACTTTGATGGTGGAGGTGAAGCAAACTGAGCTCTGTTCTATTTCAGAATGGCTGCATGATCTGGAGATACCATATTTCAGTTTTCTCTCTGTAAAGCAGGAAAACTAGTGGTGCCTTTATTCTGAGGGAGCTCTACTAATACATACTCAAGACACGATGAGGTTCCCTGGCATTACAGGAATCAGGTCACTGAAGTAAAAGTTGTCTTTCTTTGTGTAGAATAGGCCATTGCGAGATAAAAACATCTTTTTTTTTTTCCCCTGAACTGAGATGTAGCATATAAAGTCAAATAGATGTAGCATAGAAAGTTACACAGTTCAGCATAAATTAATACAAATTTTAGGCTAATTTTTCCAGAGGCAGCTCTGGAAATGCAATTCTATTCTAAAGCTTGAAATTAAGGTTATTTAGGTGTCTAGGTAGTCGATTTACATGATAAACCAATTCTCAAAGGATTAAATCACTAAGTTAAAGCAAGAAACAGAAGTCCAGTTAAGACAGACTTCAAAATGCAGCCCTAGAAAATCTGTGAATTGAATTTATTTGCAGAATAGAAGGGGGATGAGTTTGATATTTTCTCTGAATATCCTAAACTCTACAAATCTTTTCATTGTTTATGGTGGAAAAGCAAGCTAATTTAGCAAGTATGCCATTGACAAAAATGCTGTCAGGTTAAATCTTAATTTTTATTAAATCTTTATTTTCTGATGTAGATTGTCTTTCTGAAAATATATTTCCGTTTTAAGAGAATTCAATTCACTTAAAATTAAGATCTGCTTTAAGATCTAGTCTTTCCTATGCCCATGATGGAATTTTTGCAGTACAATGTTTCTGCATTTCTGAAATTAGCAGATACAGCAGGGCCGCTTTTTATCACTGTTAGGAGAGGGCTTTGCTTAGCTATCTACACTATCAAATGACTCCAAAAACCACTATAGGTCAGATTAGATCAGCTCAAAAATTGCAGCCAGGAAACTGCTGATAGCTTTTCTGGAGTTCCATGAAAGTTTACATAATTGTCATCGCGTGTCATTGGGTTTAGCAACTGCAGGAAGATTCTGGTCTCCAATAAACAGAGATAATTGATTAATTAACTGTATCTGTGGCCACTGCACTGTATCCTCTGCAATAAGATCTGTGCAACCAGGTCTGGAGATAGCTGAAGTCCTGTTGCTGGAGACACATTTTATTTTTTCATTTATTTTTTAAATACATATCTGGTCTTAAGAATTCTGGTGAATCATTTGAAGTCCTGGAATCAATTAGGTCAAATGCACATGCTGATGAGGTTAACATTTCATGATAAGCCCAGTTAATCTCATGACAAAATTCCCTTTGGCTTTTATAAGGCATAGGGATGTGAAGGTTCACTCGTTCATTCCCCTGGTCATGTAACCTTGTGAATTTCCATGTATCACTTGACTAGGTTTCATGATAAAAACCGTGGTGTTTTCTCATATTTTCAGAATCTCTTTCCTCTGACAGTTAGGAAGAAAAGCTGTTTTCTAACCTATGTTTGTTCACAGACAGCTCACTCTGGTTGTTGTACCAACAATTGTCCTTTAAATTAAATAGATCCATCAGGGTGTTTATCAATATGAGTATTTAAAGAGAACAGTCATATTCCATGTCAGCGTTCGTTCTGCTCAGCTAAACAACCCTCAGTCATGCAGTCTCCTCTCATAACGCAGGCTTTCCATTTCTCCAATCATTTCGATAGCCTTCCACTGCACCTATTTCAGTCTGCATCCATCTTTCTTAAAAAGGGGTGACCAGAATAGCACTCAGCATCCCCGATGAGTTTCTACAAGGCCTAGGTACAATGTGTTTCATTGGCCTCATCTGACAAGCTAAAGGATTGAATTGTACTTTTTTTTCTACCCTCTCACTGTATTAGTGGTTTGTAACTGTGCTGTGACCAGCAGATCCACCCAGGAGAGCTCCGACACTGCTTCGCGCAATGCTAATCCTGCTTCTTTAAATGTCGAGCAAAGCAGATCATTAAAACGCCACTTTCAAGAGTTAATTTAGGGAAGTGGATGGATCACAGGCGCAAGGCAGCCTTCGAGATTCCCAGAGAAGTCACGATTGCTTCCTCCCCAGAGAGGGCCTGGGATTAGCGCAGCAAATATCTTCATTTTATGACTCTTTGGAAGTGAGATGCGGCATCCAGAAGGCCGTGACCTCTTTGTAAAGTAGTCCCTTATCTCCCCTGCGTGACTGGCCCAGGGTGGTGGTGTTTGCAAACCTCAGTTTTTATGGGGCTTTTGTGACATGATGGAGGGCAGACAAGGCAGTGGGTGCCAGTATTGGGCATGCCAGCAAAGAGCCAGCCCCTAAAATAAATCACCCTGGCTCCAATGAAGTCAGTAGAGCAATGCTGATTTAAACCAGCTTATGGTCTGGCCCTGGGGCAAGAGATTCCCTCAGAGAAATAATGTATCGGTACAAAGAAGAAACCCAGCAACCTCCCCTTGTCCAGTCTACTGTCTGCCATGGAGCTCAGGTTTAAAATAGCAATGTGCGAAATTAGTTTGTGGTTCTACAGGGCATTTTGTGCTAGAAGCTTGTGTTTGCCTGCAAGCATTACAAGCATTTCTTTGCAAGTTCTCCCAGCTGAGGGAGGGTGTCAGACTGCACAGTCCCTTCTGGCCTTGAAAATCTATGAGTTTTACTTGACCATTTGCAAAGATATGGGCAACAGTGTAAGGCTGAAAAATGCCCTGGAGAAGGGTCTGAGTAGAGCTCTCCTGGGAGACTTCGGTAAGAATTAGAGATGGCTGGGGAAGAAGAGGCATGTGAGCCTTCCCACTGCTCCAGGGTCTGCAGAGCTGCCACGGCAGAGATGGCATCTCTGTCCCGCGTGGTCCTTCCCCTCACTGTGCTCCCCCAGACTGGGAATAAACACAGGGACAAGTGCCCTGACAATCTCAATCTTGATTTTCTACACAAAGTGCCTAAGACCCCATATTTATGTAAGAAATAAAATCTCTTAAGCTTTCTTTGCTTTATTTCTGATTTATTTTCTTTTCTCCTTGCCTTGGGTAGCTACATTTTGCAGAATTGGACAAGATGGTCATCAGACTACTTGTTTTTCCCTTTTTTTTTTTTTTCCATAACCTGGCTAGATAAAGAGGAATGGTTTGAGTTGACATTTGTACACCTGCTACAACCCACCTCCCTAATCGCCTGTCTGTACCTATATATCTTTTGGAGCACTCTGCACCCAGATTCGGCTGACTGTGTTGGAAGGACAGAAAAATATGCTTTTAATTCAGCTAAGCAGTACAACATGTTGCACGCTTTTGAAGAACGTCTTTTATGTAACACAAAAAAAGAAAAAAAAAGCTATACAGTTATAATGAAATTCTCTGATGTATCCTTCATATCTCAGCATTTTCTGAATTTTCCAAGGATATCAATAATAATAATAAAAAATCTTCAAAGCTATCTCCTTACAGCAATTTCAGAACATTTAAGACATGCAGTAAAACGTTCACTATGAACCACAAAGTCATGGTTTATGTATAAATAGATATATATATTCCTATGGGACCAAACATTATGGTGATAATTGGACATCACTTTTCTATCATATAAAATTTAAATGGAATAAAGCTAATTTAAAAGCCCATGTATAAGTATATATAATTTAAAAAGTATATATTAAAATACTTACATATACATTCCTAAGGAGAAATCCAGTCTTTTACGGAAAGGATTCTGCACAGATAACAGAAGTAATTGGTATAAAGCTGGTGTTCAGAAATCTCTTTCGATAACATACGGAATCACTGCTGAGCTAGAAAAGACACAAAGTTTTTCAGTCTGTTGTGCTTGGCCCAATTCCATTATTACTTTACTCTGAAATTTTTTCCAGTTAAAAGATATAGATATTTTCTAAAGCCCCAAACTGGACAATGGATTTCCCCTACACACAAATAGAAGGTCTGCTAAGGGAATGGTTTGATGAATGGAAGAGTTTTCCAACTGTAGTCAAATTTAAAGAATAATTTCACTTAGAAAAAAGCAACAAGAGATTTTATTTGAAAATTGTAGCATTTCTTTTTGAGAGTTATCTGTAGGAAACACTTTGGCTTCTGAAAGTGGTCTTCCAGTTTAGAAATTAATTTAACACTAAAGAGAGTTAAGAAAGGGAAAATAATCCCTTGAGAAAAGGGAAAATAATCCCTTGAGATATTTTAGTTTATTTTTTTTAAGTGGTCTTCTTTTTTTCATTTCTTTTTTTCTTATTGCTTGAAATGTGAACTATTTTAGTCCCTGATCTGGGGAAAAAATTTGCCTGCGCCTAATGACTAATACTTCCTTGAGTAAAAGTCTGGAAGGTGGTGCTTCAAAGTTTTCATTTTATTATTGCATAGTTTAACATAGTTTCATGTTACTCCTAGGTCAGTGTAACAGATGCATAAGAATTTAAACAGTTCTTTGAGAAACTCAAATTACAATGCTGATATGCTGCAGGTTTATTAAGTTTTCCATGCAAATTAATCTGAAACTTTTTAGTACCATTAGACAGTTGTTTGAAAACTCTAAATCAGGGATATATCTTATTCTACTCTTTGCATGCAGGAAATTTATGCCTTAAAGCCTTAGTTTGGAACACTGGCAGAGAGAAGGGTTATTTATTTATTTCAATTGTTTTAGAGTTGTTTCTGTTCTTTTCTTCCACGTGCTACAACAGAGGAAGCACATGGCCCGCGACAATGGAGTTTTACCCAACTATGTTTGAGTCGATTTCTTTTTCTCTGGCCACTTCTACTGCCTGATTGCTTGATGAAATATACGTAAAAGAAAGCCACCAGCCAAGTGCTTTCGAGTGCCTGAGTTCAGGCTTAGTGATAACATTCCTCTCCCGGAGAACGCGCTTTGGATACAGACTGAATCTTCAACTCTAGCCATTCCAATTATTCACACTGTGCCCAGGGCATAACATAAAAGGAGACAAGCCATGGAATAACGCGCTCCCCTGGGGAGGAGGTGGGATTTGGCTGGCGCCGGTCCCAGGGGGCCCAGATGCCGCATGCCCTTCACGCGAGGTGTGGCTGCGCTTTGGCATCGGTACTGAAGTCTGGTCTGCGAATGGATGTACAGGGAAAAGCAAACTCCAAGGTATTTGCTTTTCCTGCTGCACTTCTTGTGTCCTGATGTAAAGTCCTGGCCTTTGAGTTGCAAAGTCTCATTAATGTCTTCAGGTGCTCTGTGCCCGTGTATATGTATGTGCAGTGTATGTGCACACACGCACATACATGTGTATAGCCCTGTTCCTGCAGCCAGAGCTGCATCAAACATTTCTGCAGTGCCATCTTAAGAGAGATGAGGAGGCAGAGACCATGCATTTGGAATCACATGGCCCTGTGTGATGGCATCTCATGTGCTGGGAAACAGCTTAACGTAGGCAGCGGAAGGAAAACACCTTTCTTATCACACCTGATCACTGCCACTTTGGCAGCTCTCTCTCCTCTTAATCCCATAGGGATGATGCAGTGGGAACAGCTCCTACGTCCAGGGCTCACACTGCAGTTTCTTGATGGACCTTTGACACTGTGCACTAGTTAGAGAAGATGCCTGGCACAGGAAACACAGACGTCTTCCCATCTTCATTGCCCCAGTTATGTGACCTGTTCCCACAGACCTTCCTTGGAGCTGTGAGAATTATTTGACTTTTAGCTGACAATTCTATACAAAAGTTCACCATCTCATTTCCAAAGCACGGCAAGGGCAGGTTGTGTCTGCGAGCACAGTCTTGCATGGGTCGAGCTGTAGCAGCTAGTACCCTGAAGGAGCAGCACAATTTTTATTTCTCTTTCCACTCACCTTTTCCGTAAATCTTTTGCTTTTGAGATCAGAAACTCGATGACCTTGGCAGGGAGAAAACTGGAAAATGTTTTTCTTTTTTCTTTTCTTTTGGAAGGTGTGACTCAAAAGCACTCTTTAGAGTTCAGATGCCTTCCCCTGGGGATTACAGAGTGAGCAATACTAAAATCAGCGTGTCAAGATGTCACCAACCGCACACAGGAGGAAACTTTACACAGCTCTACAGAAGTGCTGCAATCGACACTCTGAGTTTAAAGAAGTGTTTTGACTCAATCAATGCCCTTTCGTTGATGCTACTGTCTGCTGCTCTGCTCGGCAGTCAGCTTCAGGCCTTTTACTGTTTGCCTGCTCTCAGCTGCTCGCTGCTCCATAAGCATCTATCACGGAGCCGTTCTCATCCTCTGTCTCTGCTAGCTAACAGGCTCCTGTCACCAGCCCGGGCTTTGACGATGCTCCATCGATCACTCAGAAGGAAATGGTTATTGAGTGGGCGGCAATCAACTTTTTACCTCTCCCTGGAGCCGGAGTGCATCAGCGCTTTCCAGTATTAGGCAAAAGCCTCCTGGAAGATATTTTGTGCTGCACTTCCTTAGTGGAAGCTTATGACCTGACGCCAAGTTGTAGGGCTCCAGGAACCTAACAGCAACTTCTTGCTCAGTTTTGTTTTGTGTTTAGTGCCAGAGGAGGTAGGGAAGGGAGCTGGTGTGTACTTCCCATGTCTGGACAGCTGTTGAAGCCACTGGAAAAGTGTCCTGATAGTGCTAGAGATTTCTACTCACTCCTCCCCACCTATGTGAGCATAAACCTAAATTGAGACTGACCATGGGGAAAAAAATGCTACATAGCATGACTGTATGAAGGAAAACCAAATGCTGGTGTGCAATGGAAGAGAAACATTTAAGATTAAAGCCGAGTTGATAATACATATGGGAATAGCAGACTGAATTTTTAGTTTGAAAGAAGAGAAAGACAGAGCATTAAAAAGGAGTCAAATCCTCTGTGTTTCCACACAGGAGTAGACAGGAAATTACAGCTCGATCCTTAGTGGCATTTAGATAGCTATCTCTATTAATTCCAATTAGTGCTAGCAGATAATTGCACTTGAAGAGGCAGACTTTAATCAGAAGGGCTTGGGAGGACTCCAGAGGCTGCAGGGCTAGTAGGCACAAGACATACTTGATAGATATGTTTGAAGATAAGCCCATTTAGGGCAAACAGGTCTATCTATTTGTGTACATCTTTCTTGAAGTCAGTCAGCTAGAGCTGGGCAGGGTTAGCAATAGAAAAGCTGGATACTGATGGTTAGATCCCCATCTATCCTAGTAAATTAAGCAATTTCACAGAACTTTCCAGGGTCCCAAGGCGGAGGATCTAAACCATTTGTTTGGCACAAGGTTGTTTTGGATGGTTCCAGCCCTGACTTTCTCAGATAATCCTTAGCTGTTCTTCAACTCAGGAGTATATATATTCAGCAGCAAGGCACCCACTTTAGGGTCCCTATGCTGTTTTGGAGAAGAAATTCTTTAGTGATATGCAAGCAGGCCTTTCCATGCTGATCAATATAAGCCTCATTCACAGAGGTTTGGATTGGCTTTTTCTTCCTATTTTAATATTTTCAAATGTTTATAGCAGTACTTCTAAGTACATCTTTAACCATTGCCTGCAAGTATACGTATTATTTTAGACTTTGAAATATCCAACGGCACTAGAGTAGCAGTTTGATCATTCTTGAAGCGTGCATTAGATTTGCTCTCTCTTTTCAAAGGGAGCCAAAACAGTGCTTCTGCAGCAAAGAAAAGCAAAGGTAAACCCTAGTAACACCTTCGAACAAAGGACTTGTTCCACTGGCAGCGGCAAAGCTGGTGTGAACCTGCTCTTCAGGCACTCAACACATCACATTGGCGCACATGTTCCTCTTTGAAGTGCTTTGCAAACATATTTTAATGTCTGTTCATGAGTGACCATGTGACCATAATTGAGCTCTGCCTTTAATTGATACTGTGTCATACTACGTGGTGATGCAGTTCTTGTCATTTAAGCCATACCAGCCAAGATCCACAAGTTTTTCCCGCGTCACAGTGAACCAGTAGTGACCTGCTGTAGTTCATAGTGAGGGGTCTTAAGGCAAATGTGACGGCATGCTTCCAAATGCTGCCCTGTAAACCGCAGCGGCCTGGAAGCTGGTTGATGAGCAGCTCAGATGTCTCAACGCTGTGGATGGGGTGCACAGCTGCCTGCATAACCTTGTCAGTCAGAATCCGAACTACTGTGAGATCGCAAGCTCGCCATGGGCTTCACAGCCTCACTTGTCCTATGGCCTAATTCCACAGAAATCCCCTCGCTGAGTCTGTCGTGTGTCTGCATGGTACAGGTTATTTTCTCCTAGTTGCATTTGTTTTCATTTTTTCATGCTAGTTTTACCTGTTTTGGTCAACTCTCTAATTGTACTGGGATGTGTGGGAGAGGGGTTGGTTTTGAATTCAGTATTGCTCCTAGTGAGCGATATTGAGCATGGCAAATAACTCAAGATGAGTGATTTATTTGATAAAACTCCCAATTTTCTGTTCACAAATGGTCTGTGAATAGAGTGTAAAGTTCTCTATTATTATTAAAAAGTAGTTTGCGAGGTTCATCTAGAAAGTAATTCCTGATCTGCAGGGGGTCATTCAAATTGCCAATCATATGCACATTATTGCAGATATGACTTGTGCCATAACATATGTAACATGCAATTAACATGAGTAACTAGCTTAACTAATCCAAGTGTTTACTTATAACTGATTTCAGCCCATGGAATCAGTGCCGTTTTGGTTACCTGGCCAGCTGACTGATCTGAAGGAAGAAAGAGCATCAATGAACTGCATCCTTGGGTCATCTGCTGTGCTCCTGGATGGAGGGCAGTAACCCTGGGAGAAGTCAGGAGTAGAGCAGATGTCTCTAGCCCTTGTTTGAGGAGGAGATGATGTCCTTCTTGAGGCTTTTCTTGGTGGGAGGCTCTCGAATGCCTTCCCAAACATCGTACAGATTGCAAATCTTCAATGTTTTCTTCTGGGGAGAGATGGGTAAAAGGGTATTGTAAGTGTTATAAAGGACTGCCAGTGTTTATACCAGCTAAGTATGAGCCTGTGGAAGAGTCCATGGTAGCTCATCAGATGGATTAGATGGAAATTCTCAGCCTTTTTGTTAAATCATTTCTCCTCTTTTGTTGAGTTCTTTTGCTGGAATTGTTGGGGTCAAGTTATAAATACTATTAAAATGTCTGGATTCCCAATTTCTCCTTCCTCAATTTCTTCTTCCTCAATTTATATGTGCTGGCAATTTATCTCTCTCTCTCCCTCTTTTTTTTTTTTTTCCTTATGAGGAATATGTAGCATCTCAAAGGCATTCTGTATCAAAAGTCCTTTCACTCTGCCTTGCCTTTTCGATAGCTTCTGATCCAGATCTTCTACATATATCTCTTTTTGGCTACTATTGGAAGCCCCCTGCAGTGTGCAATAAACATTCACTTCATGTCACATGTCTCACCCTGACTAGCAAATCCCCTGCATATCAATGTGGCCCTGTGAAGAGATTTTGCTTTTTTACATTCCTTCCACTTCCAGCTGTTAATTTGCACTGACTAGATAGCAGGGCGTTGACTTCTGCCCCAGAGACACACTAGTGACTTCCATTGACTTTAATAGGATGCGTGTGAACATATAGAGACGCAGTCCCTAGGTACAATTCAGACAAGTAGGCTGAAATTTTCAAAGACATCAGGGGGTTTTAAATACCCAGTTCCTCTTACCTTTAGTGGTTTTACACATCTAAATATCAGGTAAATGTTTAAAAAACACAAAGTTCATAATAACTACGTCTCATTTTATTGTCTTTTACATAATGCAAACCTACTGACTGTATTGACCCTGCACAAAAATAAATGAGGGAAGGAGTTAGACCTTCACTTATAGCAATTTTATTTGAAGTGAATTATAATACTTTTATCGTTCAGTTACAGCAAATGTGAGTTACTTCTACAAACATTATGACAGACCTGTAGAGGACTGAACACACCTTTCCCTGACACCATTGTTTGTAGAAAATGATTGATCGGTGCTACTAATAACTACTGATTTATGTTACAGCTGAACTACTTTAGATTATAAGTGTAAGAGAACACTAAACAAATCGAGAAACCTGTAAATGGAAACAGTAAGTAGGTATATCAAAATCTGTGTGTGATTTCTTTTATCAACTTGAAGCATAATCAACAGCTCCTGGATCAGGAGAGCTTCACCAATACGAAGTCGAGTTGTCAAAGGCATCTAAACAGTTAGACATTGAATTGCCACTGCTTTCAGAGAATATATAAGCAAAAAGGATGTTCATTGAATGGGTTGGGTTTTGAGGTTTCAGACCCACTGTCACGCCGGTCTTCTAAGAAAGCTAATGTCATGCCAGTCTTCAAAAAAGGCAAGAAGGAGGATCCAGGCAACTACAGGCCAGTGAGCCTCACCTCCTTCCCCGGAAAAGTGATGGAACGGCTCATACTGGCCGTTGTCTCCAGGTACATGGAGGAAAAGAAGATGCTCAAGAGTAGTCAGCATGGATTCACCAAGGGGAAATCTTGCTTGACTAACCTGATAGCCTTCTATGATGGAATGACCGGCTGGATAGATGATGGGAGAGCAGTGGATGTCGTCTATCTTGACTTCACCAAGGCTTTTGACATTGTCCCTCACAAAATCCTCCTGGGCAAGCTCCGAAAGTGTGGGATAGATGAGTGGACAGTGAGGTGGATTAGGACCTGGCTGGATGGCAGAGCTCAGAGGGTGGTGATCAGCAGTGCAGAGTCTAGCTGGAGGCCTGTAGCTAGCGGTGTCCCCCAGGGGTCTGTCGTTGGTCC
>NW_010588538.1:160426-172797 GCF_000705375.1 Tinamus guttatus
GGCTGAGGGAGCTGGGCCTGTTCAGCCTGGAGAAGAGAAGGCTGAGAGGGGATCTAATCAGTGTCTATAAGTACCTCAAGGGAGGCAGTGAGGAGGATGGTGCTGGCCTCTTTTCAATGGTGGCCACCGACAGAACTAGGAAATGACTGGAAATGGCCACAAACTGAAGCATCAAAAATTCCACAGGAACTTAAAGAAAAAATTCTTGACAGTGAGGGTGACAGAGCACTGGAACAGGTTACCCAGAGAGGTTGTGGAGTCTCCTTCTCTGGAGATCTTCAAAACCTGCTTGGATGCGGTCTTGTGCCACGTGCTCTAGGTGACCCTGCATGTGCAAGGGGGTTGGACTAGATGATCTCTAGAGGTCCCTTCCAACCTTAAGCATTCTGTGATTCTATGATCAGATAAGCTGAATTCATGGAGCTAGGGACTTGCATATTTTTAAAAGTCTGCATTTCAAAGACATCTGTCTTTATCTTTTGTGCCTCTATCCTAGATTGGTCTTCCCCCTAGAAATTGTATGCTTTCTGTAATGGAGCTGTTGCTCACAAGCAGTGTAAATGAATGTAATTAACTGTTTGTTTTTTAAATATTAACCAAGTCTCTACTTTTCCAATTAAAATCTATCAAATTAAGCAAATTGCATGGGGGATTGGAAAGGAAAAAAAAAAACTTCATTTAATTATTTAGCCAGTATTTATTGGGTAGGAGTGAAGGAGGCTATTAATTACTATTCACTGCATAAAAAAATGGCATCTGCTATCTCTATAAGAAAAATATTGTCACTAATAATACATATTAAAGTGTAAATGTGGCATAATAAGCTAGATGCCTCATTTATCTGTTCTGCACCAATGTATGTTACATGAAGGAGCTGAGATATTTCCAAGGCTTGCGTCAAGGCTCTTTGTTGGTGACCTTTAATCAGCTAGTATTTAATTACACAGAAGCGTAGTGGTTTGTTTGTACATTTGTAAAGTGTTTTGCACCAGAAAATTTTGCTTTGGCATCATCTCATTTTCACTTGTTCTGTGATAATAGAGAAGGTAAAAATAGAAACAAAGAAATGAACCTGAATGTTCTTTCATTTACTATATGGATAAGTTTTAATGTGTTGTTTGTTTGAATAAGGACTCCGCAGATGAACTCTTTTTTTTGAGAGAGAGAGAGAAAGACAGAGAGGAATTGAATGGAAGGTATTCTAAGATTAATAGACCTGAACTAGCATTGCTAAGGTCAGACTTCAATTTGATGTTTGATTTTAGATGTCCTATATCAACTTTGGTTAGTCATCTAGTATCTATGTCCCTGAAACCCAGAGTGTGCCATGGAAGGACAAGAGGCATAAAAGACACATTTTAAAACCCTGCAGACCTTCTGGTCATCATTCACCCACTGAATGCAATGTTAGGATCATATCTATCTTAACTACTTTTGACAGACATCTGTTAAACAATGTCTGATTTCTTATTACAGTTAAAATCCATACATTTTGTTCTAGCCTTATCATGTGAGAAGAGCTTATTCACTTTCTCTGTCATATACTTAGAAACTGTGGTCATGTCATCTCCTGGGCATGTATTAGTCCAAGGAAATTCCCTTTCTTTCCTCCTGGATCATATTTTTCTAGATATCAGATCTTTCTTGTTGTTCTCCTGGACTATCTGCAAACAGCCCTTCTTGAAGCTGGGCATGGTATGCCAGGGATGAGAAGAATGGGAGGATTACTTCTCATGTTTCACTAATGACATTTTTTGTTTATACACACTAGTGTCATTTTTGTCTTTTTCAAAGCAGCATAACATTATTGACTCATGTTGTCTTTGCAATTCACTGTAACCCCCAAGTCACTTCCTTTCCCAACCCAAATGTTTTTGTCCTGTATTTGAAAAAAATATTATTCCAATCTCTATGAAAATATTCTCCTTTTTCATACTGAATTGTATCTTTTTTCAGACTACTGCTTTAATTTGTCATGATTTTGATTATTCCAATTCTATCTTTCAGTGTGTTTACAGACTGCCAGCCTGAGCCTTATTTTATCTGTAAATGTAACAAACGTACTCTTATCCCTTCTTCCTCTTTGTTCACGAAGATATTCAATAGCATCAAACTAAGGACAGAGCTCTGTGAGCCTCATTTGATATAATCTTACCATTTTGTCAGTGAAACATTGATAGATCACTCTTACAGTGCAGATTTCCAGTGAGCTTGGCATGCCCTTTCACTGTAGCGATCTTGACCATGTTTCCTTAGATCACTTATGAGAATATTATGTGAGACGGTGTCAAAAGCCTCACTAAAGTCAAGATATATGAAATTTACTTTTCCTGCTCTCCTCACAAGGCCTGCTACCCTGTAGCAGAATGAAATAAGATTGCTTTGACATGATTTATTCTTGACAAATCTGTGTTGACTGTTACTCCTTTCCTTGTTATGTCTAGGTGCTTATAAGCAGTTGGATTATTTGTTCCAGTATTTTTCCAGGAATTGATTTGAATTGTCAGACTGATAATTCTCTGGCTCCTCCTTCGCTCTCTCTTGCAGATATATAGGTGCTCTGCTGTCTCTTTTCCAGTTTTCTGAATCTGCATATCTTCCATGAGTTCTCTTAAGAAATCTAGGATTGATTGTCAGATTGCTCCTGGTGTTCTTCTAAGTATCCTAGGATAAGTTTTACATTGCTTCACTAAATTGGAAATATCTAATTTATCCAAATATTCTCTAATCTGATCTTCCCCTGTTCTAATCCGAGTTATTACCCCTTAATAGCATCAGTAGTCATAGCTGACCTTTTCAGTAAAGTCTGAAACAGAAAAGGCGCTGCAAATTTCACTTTTCTTGGACTCATCTGATGGGGCCTTGTTTTCTCCATTTACTAGCAAGCGAATATTTTTCCTTGGAGTTCCTTTTACTTCAAATGTGCTTACACAAAGCTTTTCACTTCCTTTTATGAACTTTGCTAATTTCCTCTCTTTTTTGTACCTTTCCCTTTCTGATTTTTACTCCACATATTTATGCTATTCATTCATCCTTGTCTTTAGTATTTCAATGTCGTTTACACTTCCTGTACATTTTATTTAGCTTCAAGTCACTGAAGAGCTCATGGTTAAGCCGAATTGTTTTCTTATTGCACTTCCTATCCTTCCTTTATGTTGGCATGGCTTCTGATTGTACCCTCACTGTCATTTCTTTAAAGAATTGCCAACTCTTCTGGGCTCCTTTGTCACTTCGACTTGTTTCCGAGGAGATCTCGCCCACCAATTTACAGTATTTAATGAAGTCTACCCTCTTGAAATACATGGCTTTCAGTTTTCTCTTCCCCCTCCTTCATTTGCAAAAGGTGGTGAATTACATCATTTCATGCTGATTATAACTCGTTTTTCTGTATCCAAGAGTTAGGATAACACCTGTTTGTCTCTTTAGATTATAAAACCTTCAAGGAAAGAGAAAATTTCACACTCCCCCCGCCTCCACACAACCCCCCACAACACACGCACGCACACACACACACACAGCTCAACATGATTCAAGGAGAGTCACCAGTATTGGTTGTTTCCTCCAGAGCTGTCCCTGACTTTTCTGCCCCATAGCCTAGGCTTCCCTCTGAGCCAGGAATACCATTTCTCTTCCTGTTGTACCACATCTCTTGCTTCAACAGACAGCACTGATAGCTCCCTTCTCTGCCATTCTGTTAACTCTATCTCACCACCACCTCCCCCTTCTTAACTGGCTGCTGTTAATCAGGTTGAAGAACACAGGTGGTCACATGTGGGCTGCAGATATGTCCAAACAAACAGCAATGTGAGTACTGATAGAGACAGGATTAATAGTCGTGTTTTAATATTATATATAGACTGTGAGCCCTAGCATTGGCTGTGGATGAAGAGCCAAATACATAGCATTATATGTCTGAATTTTCCCTAAATTTGAAGCATCATGGGAAGGAGTATGGATCCTGAGGTAGCAATAAGCTGTGCTACAGACCCACCACCTCTGCAGTGTTGGTGCTCAGGGGACTAGGAAGAGGGTGATGCAGAGCCCACCTTTGCCAGAGACTGGACGAAGCTGTATTATCCTCCCTCACATGCAGGTAGGGGCTAATGCTGCTGCTGTCTTTGTAGGAATGTGAAGAATTTCCAGATGCAGATGTCTGACTGAAGACCCTCAATTAACTCCAAATAGAAAGAGCAATAAATGTAGATTACTTGGTCATCCACTCTGCATTTGGAGTTTATCTGTAGTAAGCGAATAGTGAGAAATTTTCTGCTGTGTCCTTCTGTACACTTCCTGTGCAAGACAGTTCCCTTTTCCTAAACCTAACACAAGTGCACATGGACATAAAAACTAGCAGATTTATGAGAGAAAGTGTCTCAGGTCCAGAATGATAATTTATGATATTTTAGAGGCCAAGGAAGGGAAAGTGTGAGACAGGGAGTGAAAGGTTACCTTCCCCAGAAAAATGATTTGTTCACTATATACGATATTCTCCTCGTATATAGGTGATATAGGTAAGAAGGACAATGGGATCCTGATCTGCATTGGGAGGGGTGCTGCCAGCACATCAAGGGAGATGATCCTCCCCCTCACTCAGCTCGGGTGAGGCCACACTTGGAATACTGTGTATGACGAACCTGCTAGCCTTCTATAACGGGATGACTGGCAGGATGGACAATGGCAAAGCCATGGATGTTGCCTACCTTGACTTCAGCAAGGCTTTTGGCACAGTCTTCCATAACAGCTTCATAGGAAAGTTCTGGAAACGTGGACTGGATGAGTGGACAGTGAAGTGGATTGAGAACTGTCTGGATGGCAGAGCTCAGAGGGTGATGATAAATGGGGCCAAGTATAGTTGAAGGCCTGTGGCCAGTGGTGTCCCCCAGGGGTTCATACTGGGCCCAGTACAGTTCAACTTGTTCATCAGTGACTTAGACAAGGGCACAGAGTGTACTCTGAGCAAGTTTGCGGACGTTACCGAAGTGGGTGGAGTGGCCGACACTCCAGAGGGCTGTGCTGCCATTCAGATGGATCTGGACAGGATGGAGAGTTGGGCAGAGAGGAACCTCATGAGGTTTAACAAGGACAAGGGCAGGGTGCTGCACCTAGGGAGGAATAACCCCAGGCACCAGTACAGATTAGGGGTTGACCTGCTGGAAAGCAGCTCTGCGGAGAGGGATTTGGGAGTCCTGGTTGACAACAAGTTAACCACGAGTCAGCAATGTGCTCTTGTGGCCAAGAAGGCCAATGGGATCCTGGCCTGCGTCAGGAGGAGCATTGCCAGCAGAAGGAGGAAGGTGATCCTCCCCCTCTGAACAAAGATGATTAAGGGACCGGAGTATCTATCTTATGAGGAAAGACTAAGCGAGCTGGGCCTGTTTAGCCTAGAGAAGAGAAGGCTGAAAGGAGATCTGATCCATATGTATAAGTACCTGAGGGGAGAATGTAAGGAGGATGGGGCCAAACTCTGTGGTGGCCGGTGACAGGATGAGGAGTAATGGGTACAAGTTGAAACACAGAAAGTTGCATCTCCATGTGAGGAAGAACTTCTTTCCTGTGAGGGCGACAGAGCCCTGGAACAGGCAGCCCAGAGAGGTTATGGGCTCTCCTTTTTTGGAGATCTTCAAACCCCACCTGGATGTGACCCTGTGCCACATGTTCTGGGTGTCCCTCCTGGAGCAGGGGGATTGGACAAGATGATTTCTAGAGGTCCCTTCCAATCTCAACCACTCTGTGATTCTGTGGTTGGGACTGATTTTTCAAATCCTAGCTAGTGACTATTCAGAGTTGGGTCTGGCTGCTTTTTCCAGCTATAACTGTTCCTGCCATGCTGAAAGCTTGGGTTTTTGTTATTCCTGGTTGTACTGGAGACCCTGTGCTATAGAGGCAAATCATCTCTGCAACATGCAACTATTTTTTCTCCCCTGTAAAACCTCTTTGTTATGATCCCTGTGCAGAAACATCCCACCTCCACTGGTCCATGAGAAAAAGGAATGAGTCAGCGCAAAGTCAGAAAATTGAATTATTGCAATTATATTGTTACAATTATTAACTGAATTAATTATTGCATCTTCAACAGAAAAGATTAACCATCCAGAAATAGTTTATATTGAACAACAGCACAAAAAGGATGTTTAAGCACTTGATTCTATTTAAAGTATTGTTTACTATGAAGACAGTTTCTCTGAATTTCTGTATGGTTCATCCCAATTAAAAGTATGGAGAAAGACAAATAGAAGGAACTGAAATCACTAACATTTCTGCAAGAGTGGAAAAAAAATTCCTGCATAACCTCTCGAGAAAACCACAAAGGAATCGACACTTGTAAACAGAGTAAAATGAAAATGAACCCAGGCTTTTATCATCTTAATGCAGTACTGTCTCAGATGCCAGGATTAGGAGATTTCTGTTTCAAAAACTGTAGTAACATTAGTGCCTGGATTAGAGCTAAAATACTTTGTGGAATAGCCAGCCAGACACGGCGTGTATGAGTAGCTTTTGAGAGTCTTACTCCAGAAGATGTGTAAAATATTACAAAAAATACAGCGTGACTCTAATACAGATGCTTTCTGTTTATCGGTTATTACAGAGAAATCATAAAAAACACTGCTGCACTCCTGGTGGTATCTGATCCAAGCTTATGATGTCATTCATTTGTATAATGAAGTCTGAAGTGTTTGCTGCATTGTTTGTTAGAAAATAAAATTATAATTTCTCCCTAGTACACAGTCCAAATTATACCTTTTTTCTTTTTTGCTTTTTTTTGCATAATTTCTATAAGCAGTGGAGCAGCAATATATGAAGGGATGTGATCCAGAGAAAAGCAAGTTTCTTCTTCTTCTTTTTTTTAATCTTTTAATCAAGTAGATTTTTTTCATCTTTTGAGTGGAATAAGTCTTGAACATTTTAAAATCCTGTTTTGTGAATTCCTTTACTGTATGGATGTATCAGAGATGACTGATGTTTTTCTCCATGTGGAAAGATTGAAAGTTTTACACTGACTTGGTAGTGGTAGTTTTCTTGCACAGTTCTGAAGCTGAAATTGTATGGCATTAGACATTGCAAAGTGGACAGATTCCTATATTTTAATGTTGGGAATTGAGGGGATGAGAAAACTCAGTTCTTTTGGGGAGATGATTAACACAGTGTGCTCTGTTTATGTTCTGATTTACATAACCTGACAAAATTCCAGATCTATTGAAGATTTTGGTTAGATTTCAGCTTATGAAAAATGCATATTACCAATTACAACATTTAAAAATTTAGAAACAGAAATTATTTTCAAATATTATGGTGATTTTAGATATTAAGACCCCTTCTCCCTCCAAAAACTAGGATAGAATCATATGAACAACTTGATTTTATGTTGGTCAGTACATCCTTATTTCACGCAATTTTCTCTTCAATAGGTGGCTAGTTTATGTTGTTAAAGAGTTTTGGAATATTTGGATGGAAAGAAGCTGATCTGGAGCAAAAAAAAATTGTGAAAATGGTTTAAAGCATTTCTGAAATTTTGCAATCTGGTTGCTTCAGATTGTTTTCTACCCTTGTAATTAAAAATGCAAGGGGAACTTTCAGGTGTCCTGCTACTCCTGTTTTTTTTTTTTTAAAAAAAAAAAATTCTCTAATGACATGTCATCCTTAATATTATGTATCTGGTTACTGATTTGCTTGGTCTTAGAAGACTTTAGAAGGTGTGTGTTGCTATCTCTGAGTTTCATGAACTAATATGCAGCCATCTACTGAGTTGAGCTGATATTGAAACATTATATCCAACCCTTTGTTCTGAGCAATGATTAATTTGAGACTGACAAATGAATTTCAATCTGAGATTGCAATAAAGATTCATCCCTTATTTTGGGGTTGTGAACTGGAGTGCACTTAGGTATGACAAGAACAGTTTGTTACACCAGGGTAGAGTTCAGAAAAAAAGGATGCTTTCCATGAAGAGGAGTTAACGAACTCCCCATGGATAAAAACTTTTACTAAGATCATGTCTGCAAACATAGTGAGTCTCTTAGTACTTTTTAACTTTAAAACTTAAGAACACTTTAAATATATATATATGTGTATGTGTGTGTTTTCACCACTTGATTACTCCAAATGCTCCATAGATGCCACTGATCCTAATGATAAGCCCAAACACATAATACTCTTTCTTTTCCCTCCTGCCAAGCTGAAATTGCCATAGTCTCTCTAAGGCATTGAGGAAGACCTTTGACTCACTTAGCTACAGCCACCCCAGACCTGGGTGCAGGTATCATTATATCATTATGTTATTAGCTTCACATGAACCACCAAGAGGATGTAAATCTGCTATATGAATGTCGAATGGGCTTTGGGCTTTATTTCAAGCATATGTTTATGCACTGTAAATGACTTGTACTTACAGATGCGTCTCGTGCAATTATGTGTGTCAAGCTAGTAAGATGTGCCTGGCATTGGAAGTCTTGGTGACGCAACTGAGATGAGGTCAGTAAAAATGTATGCAGCTTATATGCCACAAGAGGCTTTGTACAGCCTCCTACACAAGTGCAAACAGGTGGGAGTTATTTTTATTGCAGTTTTGATCGGCTTTGGACTGAGTAAACATGTTAGATTTTAAATTAACTCAGTGATCTACACTCTATTGCCTGATTGAGATTATTGCTAAGTCCTTTCAGTGGGACAATTAAATAAATTAATGGGTACTCTGGAGTGAGATTCACCTGAGTATGTGTTGAACATACAGGCATCTACGCTTCAGCAGCTCATACCAGTCTCGTCTTGTAGCCAGTGGAGATTCAGAAAGTGTAGCAGTGTATATTCATCTCAACCAAAAGTGGATGCTTCAATTTAGAGTGATGTTTGCTCCCCCAAACAAGACTGGCTCTACTGACTAGATCTTCATTGGCTACAGAGACACCTAGACAGCTGTCTCAGATATGGATGCTTATGCTGTAGGCACCTTGAGACAGATATTCTAGACCTTGAGTAAACATGATTGAATCTATATTAAGGTTAATTTTACTTGTTGGATAGGACTTACATTGGTCCACTGTGAATTTTGATCCCACTAAGAGACTTCCATTTTTTCTAAGAAAAAAGAAAAGCTTCAGAAGGGCAGAGGAAATAAGGAATAAAAGAATGAATTACTGGGAATAAAAGAATGACCTGTGTTCAGATAAAGAATGGTAGTGGGATTCTTTGAATGGGCATAGACAAGGGCAATGTCTGGTTTAGGCACTGGTAGTTAACTGGCATATCATCTGGACATGTGTCCAGGTGGATCTTCATTAATATTTTGCTATTTTGAAGGAGATAATGATCACTTTGAAGGCTAGACCAGAGCAGAAACAACCAGTGATATTACTTCACCTCTGCTTGCAGGTTAATATGAGAGTTAGCATTTATCTTCTAACTAACTTCTAACTAACTAACTTCCCCAAGGATTTTGTTGGCAAGAATGGCCAGGGTAATGGAAATTGGTTTTGCTGGTTTGTGTTCTGGAATGCTGCATTTTTTCAATAACCTACTTGACTAATTGTTGTCATGCTTGGTTGATACCATGGCAGAGGAAGCAGAATGCTATTTAAATAGCAGAGTGGAGACCAGATTCCCTTCTTTCTATTGACTATTCAGTACCAAACCACCAAGTAGCTTGAGGATTTTCCCTGCCTATCTATCTCACTGCTTGTCTCGCTGCCTAACTTTGGATGCAGGTGAATTCAGCCTTGAAAAAGGAGCAGCATTAGATTTTAGTGGTTTTCCTATGGATCTGCAACATGTCTGTTCTCATGGTATGTATAAGTGTGTTAAACAGTTATGTGCAAGACTTTGGCCACACAAACAAAAAAGATAAGTACCTATTAACCTATGCTTGTACTGGTGTGGATAGGGAAATGCAAAATTAAATATGCATAAATAACATATTGTTTCAGCATTGGATTCGGAATGCTAAGCATTTAGGTTATGGAGCCAGACCTATACTACATTACACAGGGAAGATGCACTTCAGTGTGATAGAAACAGGGCCTGATTGATTGTCTTGGAAATAGATGGGAGATAGTAGTTCAGGTCTGCTATATTTAGCAAACTGATGACCTTGCATTGGTATAGTAGATATCAGTTATACCAAACTTCAGTTCAGCTTTCCTTCAAAGCATGATCATTGTGGTTGCATCTGGCCATACAGAGCTGCTTCCTTCTGTGCAGGGAATGCACGGGGCAGTCTAGATAGATAGGAGGTATAATCCTGGTTCTACCTCCTCTGCCTCACCTGCATGGTGGCTGGGTCAGCATGTCTGAGAGTTGCATTATATCTGTCTCATAACATCACATTTTCTCACAGAGTGGCAGAAAGATAGCAAAGGGTTATGTCATTTCTCTCAGATCTACTCTAGAATAGATCATGTCACCCTGTTATGGACTATCCCAGGATGAGTCGTCAGAGTGCTGCAATATATCCTGGCATAGGTTGGATGGTGCTTCCAGTGGGAAGATACAGTGTACCACTTTGTCTTTCAGACTAAGGAGACATCAGCGTAGTTGACATGCTCCAATCTCCTTTCACCATAAGAGTTTTCTACAAAGCACACATAAGACTACAAATAAGCCCTCACACTCTTTTTTTTTCTGGAAGCTGCTTTGATTTTGGATATGGATGCAGACTCCCTGTAGCTTGTACCAAAAGTGCTTAGTCTGAGGTCCAAAGAAGAGACATCAGATAGGAACCATATTCAGTAAACTGGGCTGCATTTGAACCTGCTGCCTGGGAATTAAATCGTCATCCCAGGGAAATCCATCACCTCATTATTGTTCACACACTTATGCTAAGGAGATGAGTGTTTATCTCTTGAAGAAACAGTTCCTCTGTTCTCTTTGCTCTCCTGGATTGTTTTTCCTGTTTGTATAGCTTCCTTATTTAGAATAATGAGTGTGTATGAAGCAGGTTTCTCAGTGGATGTTTTAGCTATTTATTAACAATGTGGAGCACTGCAGAACCCTTAGGACCTCTGTGTTGTTGCTTTAATAAACGTCTTTCAAAATGATGAGGGCACTGGCACCCTTTCCGTGCTTTTATGGTACAATGGTCTTAAAGTAGCATGGTGCATTTTGTTTATTAGCCAGCCCATTAATCACACAGGTATCACTTGGCTTCAGGGAAATTTTTAATTAGAGATATTTAAGGTTGAGAGAAAGTGCTTCTGTGACAGACAATGAGAGCAAGCAGAAGCAGGAGGCAGACTATCATTGTGACTCTGTGATTAATACAGGATTTAAATAAAATATTCATGAAAGGAAATTGAAGTTATAGCCAAATCCAAACGTTAAACCTCTTTCAAAACTCAAATCTAAATTCTTTGGAGAGTCACTCTTCTCTGTGTTCATTAATAGGGAATGAATCTGACGAACATAAGAGAAAAGGGAATTTGTTCCCTAACGCAATAATTTAGCAATATTTTAAAATGCTTTGACTAAATCTTCTTGAACCACAGTTTAATGCCATTGATAAAATCCATATGCTTACTTGAAATAGCATACAAGTCACTGGAACAGACACAAGGGAAAGATTAGGGCTGGAACTTGGGACATCCCTGACAACACACTGACATTTGCATGATATGGAAAGACAAGAATTTGTGGGGGGCGACCATATCTGTCTAACAGTGTGAGACTGGCAGTTACTAATGCTTAAAGCCTGCATTGTCATATGAAAAATGAATGGAAGTAGCTGCGCAAACATCTTCCTTGTTAGATAATTAATCAAGTGTATTTTGTTTTGATATAGCACCTAGGTGCTATATCAGGCATCTCCTGAAAAAGCCCTGGGAAATGGATTGTTAGACAGGAAGACACACACAGAGGAAAAAAAAAAACAGCAAAACAAACAAACAAACAAACACAGTAGCATTACATATACTCTATATGTCTTAGACCAGCACCTATACCAGCAGTGAGAGGGAGAGTTAAATTCTTCTACTTGCACAGGGCAGTATTTTCAGTTTTGGATGCCTATATTTAACCAGTTAAGTCTGTAGGATAACTGATTTTTGCAAGGTGGTGAGTCTCTTCAACTCCATTTCTCTGTTGCTTCACCTCCATTTCTCTGTTGCTCCCTGGCTGCTCTTCCTAAAAAGAGGTAGAACACTTGTTCTTCCTGTTCTTCCTCTCACCTTTTGGTGCTACAAGCTTCTGAGGTCTCACTACAGCAGTTCTTGAGACCCAGTGTGGAGAGAAAAACTGCAGCTTGGTCACTTCTTATATCATAGTGACCTGAGCGTATTGGTAAAGAAGGAGCATTAGGTCAACACAAGTCAAACTGTTCTTGACTACAGACAGAATGAGTGACTCCAAAGCTGATATGAGCAGGTATGTTGTAAGATGTTGCATCA
>NW_010588538.1:172858-183958 GCF_000705375.1 Tinamus guttatus
GGTTTGTGGAGGGAAAGGGAAAAATCTACTTGTCTGCACTCATTAGATATGTTACATGGTTGGGGTCTTGAGGGAAACTAAGGAAGTATTTTTCTGAATGAGAACAACTCTCTGGGGATTTTTCTATGTTCTAGTCAGAAGGAGACACACTGGCCTGTGCAGAGATCTCACAAAGGCTTACAGCTCACCTAAATCCCTCCAAACATTGTCAAAATACATAGTATGTACAGGAGCACATCAAGGCATTCCAAGGCTCTAGAGATATCCACAGCTGGCTCTTTTTTACTCGGCCTAGAGGTTTCTTGTGCACTCTTCTTTCCCTGGGATTGGTTTCCTTCCCATAACCATGGAGGGTTTTTTTTTTCCCTTTTTGTTTCCTTCTGTAAGGACCTTGTGTAATCATAAGCCTCCCTGCTTTCCACTGTATAGGTGAGGCACATGTGCACAGACATAAAGAGCTTTGGTATTATTGCTACTCAGAACAGGTGAGAACAGGTTACAGATTTAAAAGCAGATGTTTACACCTCTCGGGCATATAACTTTAGGTATCTTCTGGTTTTAGCAGACAAAACTTCTTCAATAACAGCTTCCTTCTTTGTCTTTCCGACTATGGCTTCAAGTATAAACATTGAGAGGTTTTCTTTAGAAAAAAATATGAGATTCTGAATCTGTAACTTGACATAGGAATCAGATTTGACCCTCTATCAATTTAATCCAAAATGTCTTAGAAGAGCTTAGATTGAGAATCCTTTTGTCTGATGGAGACAATACAGATAATACACCATTTCCCCAAGATTTATAGACTATTCTCCTAGTGTTGGAAAAAAAAAGAAAAAACGACTAGCACGTGGATTTAAAAGTGTAAAGTGTCATTTTAAGAGAAAAAAATCATTTAATTTGGTAAAAGGTCTATCTAAATTGTCATGTCTATCAATATAGCATCCTAATTAAAATTAAGGCTAAGTTGTCTTACAATTTGTGTAAAGAAAATGCAGGCCATATCTCTAGTTGTTTTTACAATTAATTTATAGTTTAAATGGACAAAAAGTCTGTCACACACTTGCATGAGAATGGGTAAAAAGTTTCACCCATTCTTGTTATGAAATTTCTGTTACTAAAGATTTTAAGTCAAGGATTTTCTATCATTGACAGATAAACTAGGAAGCTGGGAGGAGAAGTGGAAATATTGGAAGAGAATGGAAGTGAGGGCCAAAACAGTGTAACAGGAAGAAATGAAAGTGTTATTAAATTGCTGATAGCTCATTTTTCCCCTCAGGAACAGCCTCCCCCTATAGAAGAAATTCAGAAATCGCTTTCTCCTCTTTTGGAATGAATGTGTCATATTGAAACATACTTTTCTTCTGCTCTAATTTCTCACAGACCTTTTGGCAATCCATCTTTCCAGGCCATGTTGTGCAGGTGTATGATTGTATTTGAAATTCCACCATCCATTAATCACTGTTCTACTGTGTGATCTGTTCTGCTCCTGACTTACTAAGCTTCTTTTCTTCAGTTCTGAGCTGCCAGTGCTGTGTAAATTGTTTACTTTTATGATGCCTCACTTGCCCAGCATATTGGCAAGCTGCAACAAAATTTTCCTAATTGATTTTTTGGCCACCTAATGTAATGGAATTTTCTTACTTGGAACTTGAGGCCTACGTATGTGTTTTTTATCTTGGTCCTTGTTTCAGGCAGCTTCTTTAACTTTGTCTGATGTGACTGTGAATGGAAATAATTGTCACACAGGCCTGAAGATAGTTTGGCATCTCTTGCTTTTTTTGCTTTCCACCAGGCTGGCTTAACTCTTGTACTGTTTGCAGTCAGACAGTAGAATAAGTTGCTTTCATGAAAGCTTGAGAAAAAAAAATGTCCAGACTAGTGATGGGAAGGACAGCAGATGAATTAGAATTTCAGAATTATGCTGGAGTAAAAAAAGAAAAAAGATCTGATGCTTTTGAACATTTGCATTCCAGTAGGCACCCAGCCTTGTGTGAAGTTATGCTACAAATACATCAAGCAGGAACATCTTTGGCATAAACACTTACTGTCTGTAGTCAGAAGAAAAATGAAGGATAAAATGAAATTTATCTCACAAAAGCTTTAGAAACTGTATTTGCCAGAGAGTGATAGGACAGTGGCCAGTGGATTCCATCTATCTCACATACCTATGCTACATGGGGAAGTTGGTCCTTAATCTTTGAGGATGTTTAATTCTCTCAGCTGATTATAAATGAACTCTCTGCACCTACCTTTGGCATGACAATGAACTTTCAAATGGCTGCAGTAAGGTGGAAAAAATCCGGCCTTAAAATGTCTAGTTCAAGATCACTCAGTGAGTCAGCACAATAGCTAAGAGTGAAGCCCGAGTCTCCTGGGTTGTGATGCACCACCCTGCCCCTGTTCCTTCTTCAGTGTTGACCTGAACCATCTGAGCCTGCCCCACTGGGACAGAGTTAGCTAAAACTAACGGTCACAGAAGGCTCCTGGCATTTCCATTACTCGTTGCCAGAAATACCTAGAGAACAGCCTATCTCCCCATTTCACATTCTGATCTATCTTTAACTCACTGCTACCCCTTTGTAACTGAGTGCTGTGTAATTTTTGGCACTTCTGCTTCCCATCTTAGCCAGAAAAAGCCTTTAAAAAAAAAAAAAAAAGAAACTAAGTCCCCATTTTGTAAATAGTTTAGAACATTAAACAAGTCTTAACTCTGTTAAGAGAAAGAAGACTTTAAGGGTCTTATTGTGGGTAGTGTGTTTATTATTGTTATTCTGTGTTGTTTGTTCATATATCCTGCTGGAGCATAAAACACATTTTGCTCTGTGTGTACTGGTAGATAATCTCAGTGCTTCATCTTTGTGCAGCAACAATATAACTAGGTCACTTGAGGACAGAGTGTGGATGGTGCTTGACAATTTTTATAAACAAATCAAAATACCTCTTCTCTCCCTAGAGACTATTTAGTTGCATGCTTTCCAAGTTCTCAGTGCTGAAAGTTTGGAAAATTAGACACTCTCAGGGCAAAAAACAGAGTTAGGTGTAAGTGTGATTCATTTCAGATGACTTCAGGCTTCCTAATGGTCTTTAAAACAGGAACTTTTAAAACTCCCTTATCCCTACTCTACCAATGTGTAAAGAAGTGCAAAATATATGTAACTTCCAGCTTGAGAAGTCAGCAGACAATCCAAGACTGAAGAAGACAGAGATGTTTTCAGCCTGCTGGTGCCTACACCCCTTTTTGAAGCCTTGATATTTAAATTGCATCCATTGAAACTCACTTGCACAGTGATGGAATAGGTATGAGAAGGTCAGGGGAGTTGGGCAATATGAGATTTCAGGTCAATGGAAGGAAATGTCATTTTCATCATTTTCAAACCATTTCTGAATCGGGCAAATGGCAGGATTGTCAGATGCAGCTTGTTCCACTGAAAGCTGCAGAAGGCATCGTTTCTTGAGAGGAGATTTTTGACCAGGGATCTTGCCATATAAGGTAGATAAATAAATGTCTCATGTTGGTACAATGGGACTTTATTCCTTCCCTTCCTACCTATATACTCTTGTGCAGGATTCTTAATACAGCCTGATGGTAGTACTCTGATTTAATTCCAATGGTGGGAAGGTGTTGTGTGTCACTTAGTTCCATTAATGGTAGTCTTTTGAGATGCATTCCTTGCATGTTTATAAAAGTACACACCAGCAAATACAGAAATGTAGTAAACTGATATAATTGCTCCCTGTGCTACCAGTAAAAAACTTATAATTTCACTGTGAAAGTACTTATTTGAGTAGCATATTGTTGTCTGTAAAGTTGGATTTAATGATAGAAAATCAAGACCAGAAGTGGGATTTGGCATTTTTTTTTTCCTGATTCTCAAAGATATGTAAAGAGAAACAAATTTCCTGTATGAAGGGGTGGTCTTTGATTCTAAAACACAACAAATACTAGCAGGAAGTCCTGTAATAATTCTTTTTTCAGAAGAGTCCAGAGTTTTAGAGTCTGTTTTATTCACTGATATGACAAATGGCCAATGCTCATGAGCTGGTCAACTGAGAGAAGTATTAAGGTGACACAAGGATTTATGCTTCCTTTTTCTTCTTGTATAAAAGCACGGTGCTACTTTTTTAAATGAAACAGGAATTTCTTTTTTTATAATCCCAGACACAAAAATTAGCTTTTTTTTTCTGTTTTTTTTTCCCTATGTTTCAGAAAACATTTGACCCACCAATACAACATACTCAACCTTAGAAAGTATCCTAGCATTTTCCAAGCTCCTGAAGTACAATCTGTTGCTGAATGTGACTGCAGCAATCAAGCCAGCCCATAGTTTAATGTCTCTGAAGGTATGGAGGGACATTTTCCTTTTCAGTCACTCCAGGAATGATAGTAGGAGAAGAAATTAAAAGTATCTCATATCCTACCTCACTATGATAGTTTTAATTAAGATTTTAATTGTTGGGATAACTTAGGACAACCCCTGTGAGGTGCATTCATATCAAAGAGAACTGCAGGTTCAGACTAGATCTAAGCAGCAGAGAAGCATGGTGATTTCCCTGTGTCTATTCAGATCTCTTGCTCTGAGTTGCTCCTAAAAGCAAATGTGCCTTTCTTGTCCTTCAGAAATTTTCCCGCTCAGGAAGCTGAATGTGTGCACAACTGAAAAGGAGAGAAATACTATAAAAAGCTTTGAAAATCAGGAAGGGAAAATGTAACTGAACCAAGCATTAGTTGGAACCCTTGGAGTTGTTTGAGGATGAAGGAAATGTGTTTCGCTCTGTGTGTGTACACATAAGTTTGGAGAGATGGAGAACTGTCCACACACATACACACACACACACACACACTATCTTTTCTTCCTGACTTCAATCCCATTTTTTGTTCAAAGCCTTCAGTTAAGTCTGAACCATGTTTAACACCCCTCTATTGAGCAATTCTGCTACTCAACAGTCTTTGCCTAGTCAACAAATTGTGCCTGTGATTTTTCAGAACGATAACATTGTAGATAAGACACACCTACTGGGTGCTTTCATGTTAAATTGTGGTGTTAGTCATTGCTTTTATGTATGTTTATATATAATATTTGCCCAAAGCTATAAATTGATTTCCAGCAATCAAGAACACATTTAAAATTGCCTGAGTGCTTAACCTTTGTTCACAGAAAGTATATTTTCACTTTTTTTTGATCATTAAGAATTATTAGTTCAGAAGGATTTCATATGTCTATAATCACCATTTTGCTTATTGGCTTAAACTGGAGTTCTTCAAGTGATTTTATTCCTTTTATGAAGTTGAATTATTCTTGTAATTTAGTGTGTGTCTTTTAATAGGTTTATTCCCTTAACAGGTATTGATTTAGAGCAGGTTCCCTTGTATTTCAGGTAAAGATTTTCTGACAACTAAAATCTGAATCTAGTGTAGTTTTTCTTTACTTATATCTAGTAATCTTTTTGAATTTCTGTAGGTAAAATACAAAAAAAAAAAAAAAAAGATATGAGGATACAGACCAAGATTCACATCTCAGGATTAAATGCCTAAATCCAAGACAACAATTCAGGCAGCTTCCTCTCCAGTATCAGCTAACCTCCAAAGCACCAAAAATCAATCAGTGCTTCCATTTTCTTTTCTCTTAGGTCCCCAGTTGCTGAAATTTAAGTAGACTCATAGGATCATGGTCTGAACAGATAAGTGCCTGCTTCCTTCCTGTGCTCAGCTGCCAATTCAGGGATGTGCAGAGTGAAATTCAAACTTCCTTGAATCCCTGGAGATGGGGATCCCACTGGGGGTGATCCAACAACAACTATTGCCCATTGGCATGCTCTGCATTAAGCATGGCAGCCATGGTCCTCTTCCCTGAGACACAGAGGTGTGAAGACGAAGGGATGCTGTTGTTATTTATCTTTTATATATGTCTGTAGTGGGAAATCCATCCAGTTGTGGGAGACCTTGTTGAGCTTCAAATCCATTGTTTTGATTTGCCAGGGGAGTACTGAAAAGAGCCATTTTTCATATTTCTGATTGGAGGTATGTCAAAAAGAATGAGGCTGGAGAGAGAAGTTTCTTCAGCAAAGAAGTCCTGAGTCATGATCCCTGTAGGGATGCATGTATGGGACATAGGCCTGGTTTTAAATGTCTTCTCTATTCATTTTTTTGAAGGAAATTCAAACTGAGGTTTTCAGTCAGTCTCCTAACCAACAGGCTAAAGGGACATTTCTCACTGCACTTTGGAAGTACGAGACTCCATTATTTTACATAAAGCTAAGCCAATTCAATGGCTAGGATTGTGAGAGAGTCATCGCAGGAAATGTGACCTGCCCAATGTACGGTGGAAGACAGGTTCAAATCTATCATTAAACTCAAATAGACTTGGAATGGTCTAGGAATGCTTCAAGCCACATCTCCTCTATGTGTGGGACAGTCCTAGCTAGGGGTAGTTGGGAATGCTTCTGGGACTGATAACTCAGTTCTTGATGGGGTGGGAAGCTACTTCAAAATCCCAGCCTTTGTTTCCAGTTTTCCTGTGCTTAGTCATTATAAATAAATAAATAAACCCCTACGAGTTGATCTATCTTTTGTTTACCACTACACATGCGAGAAGCATTTACAAACTCCACGGGATATCCCACTTGGAACAATATAATTTTACTGGTTTAAACCAAAGAATTGTACTACATGGAAGAACATTTTATACTGATTAAGAGAGACCTGTTTAGTAGACCGATAGATGACAGATTTTCGGACTATCCATCAAATTCAGTGGTTCTGGGATCATTCTCTTTACATGCAAAACAGTGCAGATGACTCTGGTTCCCTTTTGAAGAGACCGAGCTTTCTCTACTTGTCACACATGAAGTCACTGGAAGGGTCAGAAAGAGACTACATTTTTCCTGAGCTTTCTGTTCATACTTTTCTGGCCTTTACAACTCTTAAATGCAGATTGTATCGTTTTTATTGTGCCATCAGGTGAAAGCTAGTGTGTATAAAAAAGTTGTTTTACACCCATGATAGAACAAGGCAATCAATTATTTCCTTCTTCAGAACAGCTCTCTCCATGCTCAGACATGGGTTGTTGATGTATTTCAGAAACTGTGTGGCAGCATGAAAGAAAGCTATGATTCATTCTCCAAGCCTGAATCTCGGGATTGATTCAAATGGCTATTATCATGTTTCAGAATGTGGTGGCGGTAAACATGAGGAAGATGTGCCGTGTCTAAGAGCCTCCCATGTCAAAATACACATCAACTCTGATTGATATGTACTGACTCATGGCCATATAGGAGAGATGGGAGATTTGTCAACTAGGATTACAGCCGTGTAATTATTTACACTCCCAAAACGCTCAGAATGATAGAGTGTTTATGTGAAGTATCATGTTAATGGAACTACTAGAGAATCAATACCAAGACTGGGGCTGGATGCCCTTTCATCTGTTTTTTCTGGTTATACATCATCGGGGTTTTTTTCTTTATCCAGCATACTCGTACAACTCTATTGTGTGTTGAGTTGGCTGCAACAACTGAAATAACACTGGCAATTACAGGCAAAACCATGCACTCACGTTCTTTCTTTGTAGGTAGTCTCATCTCTGAGAATCCTGTCTATTGGTTGCTTCAGTATCATTCTGTCTTCAGCACATTTTAAGCTATTAGAGCAAATTTTGCTAGTCTCTTCATCAGAATCATAGAAATTTTGTCTGATTAAATTAAAGTAGCTAAGGTAGTTAATGAAATTACTGAACTGAGGTAAATTATTAGTCCTGTCACCAAATTCCTGTATGACACTGAGCTAAGCTGTTCCATCTATACTAAAAGGGTTAAATAATGCTATATTGTGATTTTTCTATTTCTATTTAAACTTCAGGGGCCTTAGGTGTCTATTCTTAAGTGCTCTTACACAGCTTGTCACTGGGAGCCCAGATCTCAATACAGGACTGGTAGTGTTAACATCATTATAAATAAAAGGCAGCCACTGCAGGGATTGGTCCACGGTTAAAATATAGTATCAACCGCCTTTATGCTTGCACACATGTACCATAACATCTAGTGTCTGTGTTAGCAGAATTTGTTCACTAATCTCTAAGGTTGTCAAGGTTGGAGTACTTTTACTTGTTTGGCACACCTGACATTATTAAGATTCTACACAAAAGTAATAGCACACTATAAATCAGTCTGAATGATAATAACAATTATAGCAATGATTGATACATGAGCATTCATTTGTGTTTCTCTCAGTCACACTAATGGGATTTTGATGTATAAATCTCTTCTCATTGTAATATGATTATACAGTTTGGAATGCAAACATACTGTTTCATTTAAGCTAAAGGAGAAAAAGAACTCCTTAGGTAGAATAGCGTAATAATGTAAGATCACGTTATATCAGAGATCTGATGGAAATGCTTGATATTGATCTGGTAAAAATTGCTATGGGAATTACAGATAAATACTATTATGTGTACAAACATTCCCTTGGGAACTGGTGTAATACTGCCTACAGAAATCATGATTATGTGTTCATGAAGAAGCTGCACAAGGTAAACAATGTGGCTTTCTGTTCTCCAAGCAGAGCAAAACAAAGCTAGTGTATAATCCAGGAGAGAAATCAAGAAAGTTTTGCATGTTAATTTAAATGGCAGAACCTGGCAAATCAGCTTAGAAGCAGACTGTAGCATCTTTGGACACAGAGAAACTATTTTTTTTATTGTATTTGTATGGCACTATGGCACTTGGATGGCTGGTGTCTGTGTTTCTATCATACTAATGATACATGAGTAAGAAATAAACCAAAACAGTTAAGGTGATGATCCAGCAAACAGTTAATTCCCATGACTACCCATTGAATCCAAAGATAGTAATCATACAAGTATGCATACGAGGATGTTTGTGTTGGTAAGCTCTAGGCTTGAGTGGCTCCTGTTTAAGTTTGCACAGGGAGCCAGGAAAAACAAAAACAGATTGCTTGGTACTTGGTCCAGTGTTTTAAAGGGAAATCACCTCTCTCATCCCAATATGGACCAGTTCTTCAGTCATTTTCAATCTAGGTTATTCGAGGAAGAGTCTTTTCTCCTCATTTCTGGTTTCTAACAGTTCTAACAATTTTATATTTTGATGTTATTTTTCAAAAAGACAAATAAATAAACAGAAATATCAAATCCAAATAAAATCTGTGGTCTGTACTGGTGTACTTCTGAAGTGCAAATACTGTAATATAGACTTTAACTATGAAATTATCATATAATTCAGAGCAAAGAATTACTGACGGGAAATTGGGCTGAGAGATACAAGGATTTCAGCCTGAAACAAATTCAGATTTGACCACAGATATATACAAACACTTTCCAAATCATGCCTGATGTTTCTGGAAGGCTGCAATAGACTGATAAATTTTTATTCCCCTGTTTTCTCCTTATATATAAAGAACATTAGAGTATTCTGTAAGGGAAGTCTTTGAAGAAACTGCTCACAAAATATGAACTGTTGCAGAAAGCATGTTTAAGGTGAACATCATAGTGGTCCCAACATTTGCTATACTCACATTTGCTGCAGTGTTATTGTGGGCAGGTATATGTGATGATAGACCACAGCCAGATGCAAGCTTGTTTCGCACACAATTATCTCAGTACTGAGGTTGAGCTAGTCAGTTCTCCTGAAAGGTAGAGCCCAATGCTGCAATAACCACATTTCAGGTGGTTCTGGTTGGCTCAGAGTGTGGACATAGCTTGTGAGTATCTCTGGGCTAAAGTACTATGCAGATATTTCCACGGATTATATGTTGCTTCATTTTTTAGAATTAAGTACCATGAATTTATAACTATCAAGTTAGTTGTTGTAAGAAAATTGAAATCTGCTCTTTTCCATCTGATCTCTTCCTGTGACTGGATTTCATAGGATGTTCCATAGTCATGCCTCAGCAGGTTGAAAGGAGATGAAAACTGTATAGAAAAAAAAACACTCTGCTCTTAAATTTTCATTTTGAGGTGAAGCTAATGTGTTGTATCACTGGAGAAAAACCTCACTCACACGCCAGGCCTAGCTCTGTTCATCTGTGTACAATGAGATAAACTCTTAGTGACATGCCCACGAACACAGAAGTCTCTTGGCAAGCGTGAATGCAGACCTAGGTGGTCTGAGTATCACTGTGGTCTCTTGCTAACAAGATAATCCTCTGGGTCCTGCTAGCCTGCATATTGCAAGGGCTATGAAAGAAGAATTTTGTCTGCACAGAATTTATGGCTAAGAGAAAATGCACTCTGCCTCTTCCTGTCCACCCAAATCCTTTCAGGAAGCACCCACATAGAGTAAGTGGAGCTCTCTTCCAGTCATCTATTTAGCTTGGAAAGCCTCTTGATTTTCTTGGAAGTCAATCACTTACGAAGCATTGCAGAATGCTGTTCAGAGCTCTGCCATGGAAATTACTGATATAACCATGTTCAACGAATTTGTAAAACCCTGGTGGGGGAGGGTAAAGTAAGCCCTCAGTCTAACATTTAGAATTATTGCCAAGAAAGGAACGTTTCTCCTCCAGAGAAACCAGTGTTACATATCTGCAGTCATAGTAAACGTACAGGATCTGAACAGCTCAAAAGAATAGTCTAATCAAAAGCTCATTGAATGCAGTGGCAGATTTCCCACCAGCTTCAGAGATGAAATACTGAACATAATTCTAGTCTGAAACAATAGAAGGAATTAGTGATTTGAGAAGGGTTTGGAGACTCTGCACAGAAGTGAAATTGCACAGTGAAACTCTTGCCTCTCTGGATGTTTTGATACCTAATTTACCCATTTGTTTTTGCTAGACTGGCCACCAGAGTACCCAAGTAACTTTGCTTCTTCGAGGGCGTTTTATAACGCATCCTCTAAGGAATGTCTCTGGCCTTACAAACACCCACTTCTATCCCAACCAAATACATGAGCCCGGCCTGTTCATTAGTTAATATGCAGTGCCAGAGAACTGCTCGGGCTCAGTACAGGGTGGCTACAGCCCATCTGTTTTATGTGGGCGTCCTGTGGTGATCAGTAGCAGAACAAGAGCCATAAGCTGGATTCATACTACTAAACAAAGCAGGTCAGGACCTGTTCCCTGGCCCTAAGGGCGAGAGCCACAGC
>NW_010588538.1:183982-266987 GCF_000705375.1 Tinamus guttatus
TGTGCAGACCACACTGCGGGGTGCTTAAATCCATGCTATGGATGTGTTTAGGTTACTCTATAGCCAGGACTGTAGATATTGAGTGGAAGAACAACAGGACTGCCATTTCAACAATAAGTGATTTTACTCTGGTCTTAACACATGTCCATGAACATGCCCACCACAAGGAATTGACAGGGCCATGACAGCATGTTTGTTTAGAATTATCCTAATTGACACTGAAAGTATTCATTGCTTCCTGTTTATACAACTTCCAATAATGTTGAAAGATCAAACACAAAAACCTAGCCTGGCAATTTTCAAAAGCTGTCAGAGAACATAACAGAAATGACTTAGATGAATGTGCCTTCAACTCCCGTGAAATGTAAATATATGTGTTACACATCACTCTGTCATCCTCTGTGGAAACCTGTCCATGGATGCTTTTTGTTCTATAGAAATATGAATTTCTTTTGCAATGCTATGAACTTTGGGAATTTCATATAATAATCAAAACATAACCCAAATGTTTGAGAATATTTTCTCCCTTCATCTTCTATTTAGATTGTGAGTTTGCGGTATCTCCCTATTCGTGATGGGGATCTAAAAAGCAACACTTTTGACTGATTTCAGAGTGCTGAAGGAGGATGAGTACATATATGTCCCATAAAGCCATATCCAATTAATTAATAGGAAATTTAATGGAATTAAATAAATTAATAGGATTTTTCCTCCATTCTTCTATTATTTATGTTTTACTGGTGTCTGGACTGGACCATGTGCAGTGTCAGACTTGTGTTGAGAACTGGTCCTGTTTTTCCAGAGGGGCAACTCATGGACTTGAGAGTAAAGCCAGCTAGATACTTTTACATAGTGGCATTTGGTAAGTTAAAGCTTTTTTCTTTTTTTTTTTTCCCTCTGTTTGAGAGGAGGGGTAGCTTCCCATAGGGATGTAACTGTTGCCTTCATGCTATCTATAAACTTTCAAGAGCAGAAAAATGGATGCTATTATTTAAATAAAATAATAATACACTTCTTTATAAAATAAAGTAATACACTTTTCAAGTCCAATTGAATTTTTTAAAGTTTTTTCTTGGCAAAAGGGAAGGAGGGTTTGGCCTTTCAATCAGGTATCAGTGTGTCACCTACACAGTATGGGTAAATTGACGAATAAAAGAAGGACGCCTGCTTGCCAGTGCTTTTCCCCATCTTCATTGCAAAGCCATGGGGCTTGTCTAATCCATGAGCAGTTGTGCTTTGTGCAGCTTTGTAGAAATCAGATTATTCATGACGAATAATAGTTTTGCTTGTCAACTATGACTTTTTTTTGCAGCAGACATGATGCTGTTCTGAAGCCTGATGTTAGAATGTGATGAACTATAATCTACATAGTGTAATAACTTTTCTGACTGTAATTTCTTTCCACAAGGCTGATACTAAAAAGAGATTTGAAGGCCTCAGTTCTGCTGGTTCTCTTTCCTTCTTGATGACTTCTTGTTGGTCGTTTCCTAGTCCTGTGCTTTGTGTTGTCTCAGAGAAAAGAAACAGGAATGGCAAGGCTTGCTTTTTTTGCAATGTACTGTGAGACTTAAATATGAAAAGATGGAGGCAGTATAAAGTTTAGCTGTGACTTATGCTGAAGAATTTGGATCTACTGAGAGTAGTGGTAGATCTCCTGGAGGCAAACTATACTGCTGTAAGTTGTAGTGGGATTACTTATCTTCTCATGTTACAACTCATCATTTTATCTTTGTCTTCCTATTCAGTCTAAAAGGTCATAAGCAGGATAAAGAGGACATCATTCATATCAGCTGCAAATTTGACAGAAAAGTATTTTAAGAAAAATTTAAAGTACAAGTACTTGAATGATGAAGGCATTTTGGTCCCCAGGTACAAAATATCTTTTGATTTCCAAAGACTGTTATGTAAACTCAGCTAATGCAAATGAAACCATGGATGTCATTTGGGGAGACTGTGATCCTCAGAGCCAAATCAGTATTCTGTAAAATGAGAATCAGTGGGGCATCAGTCTTATCACTGGAACTTGTCACTCAGCAGCTTTCTGGTTGTATATGGTACACCTCTGATTTCTAGCAGAGATGATTATTCTTAGATAAATGTGTGGATCTTCAAATCAAACATTGCATAGTCTTGTGGAAGAGGTTAACATCTTTCAAGTGACTTTATGTTCAGATATAGTTAAATGAATTTGTGTGTACCTACATACATATACACATATATATGGAAAATATATTTTTGTGTGTATATATGTGTGTCTGTGTGTATGTATATACATATGTCATGATGTAGGCTATTTTCAGCTGTTTGAGAAACCTCCAATCCTTGGATTTCTTGAGAGGGATTGAATTTTTGGTCTGGTTTCAAAGTCCTTAGTTGACTGTAAACTGTTACACTGGCATGTACATCTCAGATCTACCACTGCCAGGCACTTTCATGCACGTTGATGTCTTTGGCTTAGAAAAACTGAACACGGAGCACCTTCAAGATGTGAAGTAATCAGAATTTCATTCCTGATGGGAGGAGACTTGAAATATTTATAGCATTCATTTTACAGTCAGCTATCAAGGGCGGAAAAACAAGAATGCTTGGTATCATCAGCCTCAGTGGCTGAGGGGATGTTATAGTAACACTCTCCCCTTATCCTCCTACCTTTTAGAAACAAAAAAAAAAGACAAAAGACATTTTTCGTGTCAACTGTATGAGGCAATGTAGAGTGTCTTCTTAAAAGGCAGGGAAGAACAGCAGCAGATGAGCCAAACATTATTTGCTGTTATCCCTTTTCACGGAAGTGCTGGACACTGAAACAGCTTTGCATTGTTACTGTTACAAAAAGCAAACTGAAAAATACAAACTGTGCAGGTTGCCCTCCTTTCTTCCTTCTTCCTTTCTTGAACTCATCTGTTTTTGAGGATGACTGGGTTCCTAATTCTAGTCCCTCATTTTTTCCTTTCAGGATTTCCTTTATATTTCCCTTTTTCATGGGCTAATTTCAATAATTTCCATGGTCCCCCTTTACCTTCTTCCCCTCAATCTTTTTTCTGTAATGCTTTCTGGTGATTCTACTTCTAGGTTGTCTCTTTTTCAGATGCATTGTGCTGGTTCATTGCCTAGCACTTTAGAAAGTCATCCAGTTTTCCCAGGTACCAAATCTGAACACGGGAGGCTGATTTCAGGTACCCTAAGTACCTCAGCTGAGGATCCTGCAGACCAAATCCAGGTAACCAGTTCTCCTCCCTGCACACAGCTGTGGTACTTAGTCCCTTTCAAAAGTAGCCACAGGTTTTCAGCTGATGAAAATTCATGGCCCTCCACACTTTTCAGGTGATTGACCACTTTACATCAGTTGAAGATCTGGCTCTATCTTATTCACTCATTCACTTATGTGCTTATTCACACACAAAAAAGAAATTTGAACGACCTGGAAATAAGACAGACTGGCTCACTGAAGTCAGACTTCTGGCATATGTATGCGGTCTTCTCCTTGCGCCTTCTCTTGTAACTCAGAATTTGAGGTTATTTGAACACAAGGGCAATGGCCCAGATTCATCTTAAGTTTCATCTAAATTCCACTGTTTGTTATTTGTCGACTTGAAGCCATTTTTGGTAATAATGCCCAGGAGTAAGGCCCCTGAGTCTACCTGTTAGGCACCTTTTCAATACAACGATCTTTATACCTAGTATCTCCAGGAACATATACATCAGTAGGAAGGAAGAGGAGGAACAGACATTCAGACAGTGCAGCCCCAGTTTAAAATAGAAAGAGAGAAGGGGAAATTCTGCATATCTTCACATCTTGTGGAATGCTGATGCTACATGGGCATGGGGCAGGGTGGAGAGAGATGGAAGAACTAAACCATCTTCATCTCCCTCCTCAGAAATGGGTGTGCGAATAATATTATTACCTGAGATGGTGCTGCAGGTCTGTGGTAAAAACAGGGTTCGGGATGAGGTTCCCTCATTTTCAGCCCTGTGCCTCACCCCATCAACCCTGCCCCACTCAGTGGAGTGAAAATTGGCACCTGGTCAGGGTGGGACATTCTGCACCTCCGCTGCATCAACTGCTCCCTCTCCAAAGACAGTCCTGTCTGTTTACAAACTCTACCACTGTACCGCTGAGTGATAAATTCCTGTTGGATTAGGGATGAGTCCAGGATGGTTGAGTTTCAGCAGTTTGCTCTGGCTTCATTTTGGGCCTGCTTGGACAACCACAGCATCTAGTTCTCAAACTGACTAATTCCAAATGAGCCAAAAAGTGTTTTCATGAAAAACAGCTGCTTTCAGCTCCCAATCTGTAAAGCAAATTAAACATCAATTTTTAATTTTAATTGGTGAATTGTGATGTCTCACTGAGTTTAGACTAGCTCTATTGCTGCATATTAATGTAGACTGCCTCAAAATTTTGTAGAGTAGAAAAGTATAAAATGTCAGCTCAGGCCTGGTAAAATCTGTTAATTCTGTGAATATTAGCTCCACAAACAGGTCTTCCTCCAACTTCTACAAGTTGTTCAGATCCCCCAGGAGACTCCTGTGGACTCAGCATACTGCAGCTTTCCTATGCAGAAAAGACATTGTTGAGATATAATTTTGCATGCATCTAAACACAAGAGGCTCCAGGAGGTAAGGTTTGAAGGGAAGAGTTTTCTACAGAGTGCCTAGGGTTGTAGCAAGCAGATAAACAGAGAAACAAATATTTAGAGCTAAGGATTCAGACAAGTTGGCATTACCTTTTTCTCACCCTCAGCCCCAAGTATTGTCCTTCTGAATGCGTTACAGGGTCACAGGATAGGGAATGACTATGGAAGTAGGCTGCAGCTTGGGAAGGTGCTTTTGGTTTGAATTACCTCAAACATTTCAACCAGCTGTATCTGACCAGGGGAGCCACAGAGCAGGCAGGAGGGAGAGTGTTGAGCAGCTGGAGTATATGAAATACACAAAAGTCAGACTCCATGCATGAGACTCAACAAGTCTGAAAGTTCTGGGAGGTTGTGAGGAGCTGGCAGTGCAAGGATGATGCAGTTGGTAAGCAGAGCATCACACGTGAACTGAATGTTCATTTATGGCTTGGGCCCATCCTTTCTCCACACCACTGTGGAAAAAACATCTGGAAATGTCTGTTCTCATCTGCATAAAAAGAGGAGACCTGAGTGAGGGCTACCAAGCAGAATTGTACAAATAAGGGATTTTGAGGTTCCTTAGGCAGAGTGAAGTAAAAGTCATTATGGATTGACTTTCACACTCACACAATTTGTGCAATCCTATAGCAATACAAAATGTATCACTGCATAGTGAACAGATTTTGTAGGATGCCAAATCAATTTTTTTCCACATAAGTTTTTTTTTAATGCTAAAAAACTAAAATTTTGTTTCAAAGTTATATAAGAATTTTCATTTAAAAATACTCCTTGAAATTTAAGGTTAAAACATTTCATTCTGAAAATATGACAGAAGCTTGCAACTATTTTAAGCGGTTTTCCATTCTCTTTCATAACTGAAAGCCTGAAAGCAATTCAACCTACACTTGTCATTTTCACATCAGTCAAATCTCCATTTTTTGGAGTGACAAAAGCCTCATCATAATGGGGCTGGAGCGAGCAGAACTATTGTGAGCGGGTGCGTATCACACAGTGAAGAGACTTGTGCTTTGGCTGGAAGGGCCCTGTCGGGCGCTGCGTGGGCTGAGGGATCCCAGGGCTGGTTGCTGGTGGGGCTCCCAGCAGCAGCAGGGCTGGACCACTGCAGCATCACAGGGTAAGCATCGTATCACTCTAAAAGCTGGGAAAAATTGCACATGACTTCACGAAAAGCAGGGGTACTGGCTCGAGTAAGGTATTTTTTCTATTTTGTTAATTAAATAGACTGAATTTTCTTATATTTAGATTGACTGAATTTTATTATATCTAGAAAAATTGTGATCTTTCTCAGGTCTTTTATCCACTTTTATTTTTTTTTTTTTTTTTTTTTTATATAATGAAGGTGATAATAAGAATAAGATAAGTTAAGGAGTGAAGGAACGAAACATCAACGCCCACTGTTTCTCCTGTGAAAAATGGTCTTTGGCTTTCCCTCCCACAAACAAAAAGGGAACATTGATCCAGTTCTGGTCTAATTAATCACGGATATATTTAAATATTCAAGTATTCTTCAAAGTCTCTTACTCAGTTGTTGACCTAGATGGGATCATAGCACAAAGCGATGATCTACACTGTCAGTGTTGCCTAAAGGCAGAAGAGACTCTGGGAGGTTGAAACGAATACTGACCCCAGCCATAAGTGGTATACAACACACACAACTGCACAAACACAACTGCAGTTCAGAGTTAAAACTCAGGCAGATAAAATTCTATGTTCCTCTGCTTCCGATTAGTATGAGAAAGATGTGTTCATGGTGATTTCTCCTTTATGCTAATTTGAGAAAGAAGAGTTAATTTAACTACAGTTAATTTCATGCCCTCTATAATGTACCCAATTATATCGTCCTAATTATTTCAAGCCCTCATGTGCCTTGGTTGAGTGCCTTTTTTGGAAGAGGATATTAAATAATGATTATCCTCCTCATTAATACAATGCACAATAAAGAGAAAACAAACAAGACATGGCTAAAAGGCAAAACTTTTTTTTTTTTTTTTACTCACTTTCTTCATGATTTTTTCACATTAGCAGTAATATTGTTAATCTTGAAAGCATAAGAGGGGTGGGAAAGTTTTTGGTTTGATTTTTTTTCTGATTTTGTCTGGTTAATGTGCAAGGGTGTGGGCCTCCTACAAATTGGGCTTCTCTGAGACACCAGCTAATATTAACCTAGGGCTCTAGGTTACAGCTGCAGAAGTTGAGGCTTTAATTAGTTCTAATTCAAAGTTCTTTTACTAATTTGGACAACGATGCATCAAAGACTGGGGGATAGTAAAGAATAAGATAGGACAGTCACATTTGTCTCTCATATTTGAAGACTAAAATGTTGCAGATTTGTTGCTATCTCATCCATACAAAGGTGGACAAAGGATATGGAAGCAAATATGCTTTCACATATATAAGGTAGATGTTTTTTCACAAGTCAATCTAGCATTTGATTTATGAATCTGAATATCCACTAGAGATCAACTGTGTAAAAAAAAATGAATCTCCATCTCCTGTTTTCTTACACCTTTATCCAGATCTCAGACTGGATATCGGATATCCAGGATGCATATCTGTCTTGCTGTATGAGGCAGATTGCTAAGACCCATTTCTCATCTGCTATGTGGGCTCAGGATAAAGAAAAAGCTACAGTATTGGGATCCAGATGGAAGCACATCCTCCTGAGATGGCAACCTTCAACAACCATGTGAAGTAACATGCCAGAGCTGTCCCTATTCTCTGAAAGATTCCTCTACAACACTGGGAAAGAAAATGTTTGAGAGCTGGGCATAAGGGTAACATGTGCTATGATCAGAACTGGTACTGTGCTTTGGAGTTTGTGGCGCTGGTGATGGAACAGTCCCCAGTGATCTCAGAGAAAAAAAAATGAGGATAATATAATGTAAAGGTCTAGGATAAAGGACAATGACATCATGCCATATTTCCTTCATGCAGGCTTTGTGATGTGTAGAACTTTTCTGTACAGGGAGCAATTTCTGGGCTGATTTCTTCATTGTTTGTTGTACCAAGACCAGCAGAAATGATAAGGAGGTAAACTGCTGTCTGCTTTGTCTGTAAACCCCAAGCAAGTGGGTAACAATTGGAGTTGGAAAAATGTATCTGGCCATTGTTATCCCCCTCTTCCTCCCCACTTGTTCTAGATTCATCTTTACTGGGAAGACGAATAATGAATGAATCAGTCATTTCAGGCTCTTTTATATTCTGCCTTGACTGGAAGAGAAATTTGCAAGATTCATCAAACATTGGGTAATAAAAACATGTGCAGACAAAAATACCCTGAGAATAAGCTGATGTTACTTCTGCCATTTGGCTCATGTGAAGATTCTTTAAATCCTCTTACACAAGAAAGCTGAAGGGAATATGCCTTTGGACTGATAAAAGCATGCCTGCCTGGTGTGTAACAAGCAGAAAAGAAGCACTGCTGAGTCACCTTCTGCATGAGCTCACCCTGCTTTTTCATTACTGAGTAGCAGGTGTCACAAGCTTTTTCTGATGCAACTGCTAGCAAATGCTCTGCCATCACCTGTTGTGTCAACTGACATCACAGACAGAGCCAACTAAAAACAAACTCCAGGAAATATTAGATCATTCAGGAGAAAAAGGGGGAATGAGCACAGCACAGATAATAAAAGGAGTGCAAACAAAAGAAAGAGGAGAAAGGGAAAGTCTGATTTAAAAATAATGCTTTCTTCACCCAGAGCAGTTTGCAGCAAGTTTTGCATCAGCCAAGTGTATGCTGCACTGCTAAGCAAAGGCAGAGACAAAAATAGCTTATCCTACCAGGTGAATGTTTGTGCTAACCTCTCTAGAGTGAAGTACACTTGGCGAATGATCCAGAGATGGGCTTGGATCCAAATGAGGCTAGGATTCCATGCGCAGATGAACAGCGTGGTATGGTGGCTCCAGCCACTCTTCAGAGGATCAATACATTTCTCCTGTGCTCACTCAAAGGGCTGGCAATCAATACAGTCTGGATAGACTTGTGGATCAGTATCCACAGGAGTTTATGCCTCAGCCTCTTCACTGGCATGTTCATTTCAAGTATTAAAAAGTAGCTTTTTCCTCCTCCATGATTTTGACAGTTCCAGCTAAATATAATCTAAATGCTCATGAAGACCATGTTCTTTTCTAGTTCACTGGATTATCATGGGCAACAAATGATAAATAGCTGATAAAGCACCAAAGGTTTTGACCTAAAATTGATATTAGCATTAATTTTACATTACCAAAGTTTTCTTCTCCTGCAAAGACATTCAATAAGAGAATATTAAGGCAAGACTTCAATCCTCGAAGAACCTGTTGGCGGAGTTAAAACCGTATAAAAAAGAGAAATAAATAAGAGTTTATAAATAAGAAAAAAATTGACCTTTGACTGCTCATCTCTGAAATGGAAACACTGATTCTCAGTCTTCTTTTCTTCTTGAATAAAAATTTGGAATGCATAGGTGTGTATATATGGTCCAGTAGTTCAAGTTCTTGCTCTTTGTAGGCAATAGCTTTTGCTTTTTCTGTCAGAGACTACTTGTAGGAGATAGGTAAGGACTAAGTCCAGTAAATATCTCATCTACCCTGTACAGTTCCCTCGAGTAAATACTGTGGCTCCCTGCACAGATTAAAGGGAGATCAGGTATTTAAAGTGGAATACGAAGCTGGCTTTAGGCTGAGCAGTGAGCCACGGTGAGCAGACTAGAGATAACAGGAGGGTAATGCAGGGCCTGGGTGGACAGGGGCAAGACATATGTCTCCAGACTGCTTATTCCAGATTCACAGCCAGGATCCAGCTACCAAAGATATGCGCTTACAATTGTTCTTTCAAGAGCTCAACAAGACTTGCTTCTTCTGAAATGGTGACTGTGTTGTCACTGTCACTTCATAGCTTTTTTTCTTTGTCCTGTCCCCCTTTTGTCAAGTAGGTGTTTGTTGAGGATGTAAGTGTTCAAGTCTCAGGTGCAAGTCCTTCCTCTCAGGGGAGTGCGTACTTTAATTAGCACTAATCGTCAAGCTGGATTTGGTTTACTCTCCAAAGCTCTTTTTGAAGCTGTACAACTGTATCAGAGGATTCAAGCACCACTGGGACAAAAGTAATACACAAGCAATGTTGGCTATACTGTCTGAAAAAGCAGGAGAGAAGAGAGAAGAGAGACTTGGGGGGTTCATCATTGTTAGTTTGATAGATTTTCCTTGACACACACACTGGATATAATGCAGACACTCTGTGGATAAGGTCAGATAGTAGCCAAAGTGGAATCTGACTTCTTTTGGCTGTCCTCTGAGAGTAACAGAACAGCACTTGCTAAATGACTACAGACTTTTATTCATGTGATTATTGGCATATATATTTTTTTAACTTTAATTTTCTATTCTGGAAATCAGTTTGCTAAGTCCAAAGAGGAGAGAAAGCTTTTCAAGCTCCACCATAAGACTCAAACTGACAGCTCTTCACAGAACGTGTATTGGAGGTATCTAATTTTCAAAATAGCAGTTATTTCTTAGTGAAGACCTTTCAAGGGGCCAAAAGGAGCCGTAGGATTCCTATGTCTAATCTAGATAAATAGATTCCTAGGTCTTCTCCAGAGACTCAGATTCAGGTCTCCCGCCAGTACTCAACATCAACATTTACGGTTTACCTGTTCTGTGCTTCCCTACCCATTTGTTGTTCCCTCCCAAAGTGGGAGGTAAATGGGCAGTTCTGTACATGGGCATGTGGCACTGAGCCCTCCCCATGTTACTTTGCAAGTCAGATGCCCCTGTGAAGATTCCTCCCATGAAGCACAAGTGATGGTCATGAGTCCTTGTTTCCAACTATTGACATGGCTGTTCAATCCTCTTTCCTCTTGTAGTTAAGTTCTTTGAAACAAGATTAATGTTGGCCGGTGAAAAACAAGTATTTCTCTAACTTAGGCTCACACCACCTTCAGCAACACCAAGCGAATTCTGGCAGAAAAAAATGTTGCAACCAGCTAGTTGTCTTGAGGCCAGAACACCAAGTGAGGCCAAAATGTGGACAGAGCTCAAATGGCCAGATTGTCTTGTTAACTGCCATCCACCATCCACTCTAATCAAGAGATGTTTTTTTCCTAGGAAACTTGTGTCATCTTTGCAGGGGTACCAGATCTATCAGTCTGCTCCTGAAAGACTTTTAAAATACCCGAAATCCTGATGGATAGTGAGACTAACATATTGTGAAGATATGAGTTGATTTGTTGTTGCCCAGAGAGATTCCCTACTTGTATTACTGTATTTTGTAACATGCTAAATATCATCACAAAAATGTCTTAAACAGCACTTCTTTCCTGATATTCTTGCTTACATCTGTTCACTGTAGTAATGGTTATTTTTTGGCTGCGAGCAATTATGCAGCATGACACTTGGCAAACAGATGTCTGTGTGTGCAATAACTACTGTTTTTGAAGACTCATTTGGACTTGTGTCCCCTCTGGGTGAGAGGAAAATATAAATACATCCCTATAAAATGCTTACCACTCTTTGATCGCTACTGTTACCTTTCTGACTGACATTGTTAATGCTTGGCTTGACTCAGAACAGAATTCTTTTGGGAAAGTTTAAAGGATTTGATTTTAAGATCCAAACTTACTGTGCATATGGTCCTTGAATGACAAGTCATGCTTTTGCTCTCTAGTCAATAGCATATCTGTCCTTTCTGAGTTGTGTGCTGTTTATATGTGATACAATTATTTCCACTAACCATTCAGAATCTAACCGATCACTCTCACAGCCATAAATGAATCTGTTTGACAACCTGTTCTCTGCACAGTAGGTAGTCTTACACCCATCAGCTAATTTATCATTGCATCTGCCTTTCTCTGCCCCAGGATATGTTCCAGTGTGTTTATTCTGTTTCTAAAAGCTTGTGACTGGCCATTAGCTTGGGAGAAGGAACGTGTAGAAGAACAAAAAAATTATGATATATCTTTTGTCTTCATGAAATACTTGCTCACAGCAACTCAAAAACCTCTCCTGCATTAATTATTTCCATCTCTTTTACAGGCTGTATCCTCAATAAATGAAGAGATTCTAGCAGTCCAGCTGGTTGGTTCAGGGTAGATGAAAATGCTTCTTAGTGTTTATGAGAAGTCCTTAATTGATATTAACCTCAATGGAAGTGGTCTGTTCATCCACAGGACGGACGTCATTTGGTACACCCTTCTTCCCTCTAATGGTATACTGCTCATGTAACCTGAAAGGACCATCTGTAGATCTCTGAGATTAATGCAGGCCTGTTTATTGTTTGGTTTCTCTGTTGGTTTCCTGTCTGTCTGGATATACCCTGCTAATCACCCTGATATGTGAATGTCAAGGTTGTTTAGTTTTCCTAACAAACAGCAGATTTTTTAGCATGCATTTATTCCTAATTCAGGATAAGTCTAAGAACTTGCTGAGCTGAACAACCACCTCAATGTGACAACTTCCATCATCCGGACCGTGTCTGAGACAAGCTCTTCTGACATACTGCCAAGCAGTGTTTTGCAGTTTTGACTCTTCAACACAGCAGGCATTTTTTTACTCCAGGATGCATGGTTAAGGTTCAAGACCTTTCCCAGCACAACTCCCCCTCCCAGTTCAAGAAAAAGTTTGTCTCACAGGAAGAGAAAATAGTTCAGAGATGTTTGAAAAGGGTCAGAATAGTTGGGTAGCATTGGCAAGAAAAGACTATCTTTTTGATCCCCTTTGAAATCTGTGGGTTTTTTTTTTCTTCTCAGTAGTAAGATCTCCTGTGTTTTAGCTTTGTCTTATCATGGAAATAAGAGAACTATTGTAGTCAGCAGGGAAACTGAAGATGCCACTCAGAAGAATGGACAGAGCAGTAACTTATCAATGATGGTATCATCCTTTCACCTAACAGAGTCTAACAGAGAGACATGTCTTGTTTTTGCTAACATTTTATATAACCAGCCAGTACTGTTGATCCAGCCAGTCCCAAAGAACTTCATTTTAACATTTTTATTAGCTTATAAATGTTATAGGGTTGATGGATACCATTTAATCGGATGCTTTCCACCCTACCACCCCCTCCCTTCACCACCCTGAAAAGCCTGACATTCATAAATTGAGGAGGTCAGTAATTTGCATCCAGCTGAGTGGTTGTCTGGCTTTAATGAGATGATTTGTAATCATAAGCACTGCACTGCAGTGGTGTCTGGTGGAGAGGAAAGAGGAGCACGTATGCATACACCAGCTGAGGCTGTGGAGAGGTGATGAGAGGGAGGGAAAGCACACGCATCAGAAAACGGAAACAAGCCTGGAATGACATAAGGAGCTCCATTAAAGGTAATACAATAATGCTAGCCTGGTTAGTATAAGAAGAGCCATGGGCTGGCTGATGCAAGACAGTGAAACTACTCTTACATAGGTCAGGCAAGCAGCTTGCAGATTTGTTTTCATCCAGAGCTCTTTAAAGTAGCTGAAAATAACAGGTTTGTTTTTGCCAGATTAAGCCCTCGGTGCCCTTACAGCATATCTCTGTCATTCTTCTCCCATTCCTCATTTAATGAAAGACTTTCAAACCAGGCATACACTTTTCCAAGGAGGTTATATATTACATAGTTGGCATATCACTCATCAGCTAAAAAAGTGGATCATGCTCTGTGTGCATGTGTGTATTTTTACTACATCTAATTCATTGACTACTTTCATTTTGATCACAGAAAGCAGTAGTTCTGTCATCAATGGCAAATTCCTGTAAATCTCAGGCAGGCAGGCAGGTAGGAGAGAGTCAGAGACTCTGTTAATCCCTTTCACTGAGGGAAAGACTCAGAAATCTTCTGGGAGAGAGATTCTTAATGCCTTAGCTTTGATAAAAGCTTCAGTTGGCATCTGTTTCATATCAGACAAGTAAGAATCTAACCACAGCGCAAATGTGTAGAAAAACAGCATGCATAATCTTTGTTGCTCACAGAACTACTTTGGATGAATGTGACAATTTTGCACCTTCCAAAAACTATCCTTCTCTTGTTCCCAAAGATTCTCCCCTTTGTGATAGCAATTCTCTGAGATCACCACATGATTTTTTTTTTTTCCTAAAAGTCCCAGCTGTGGAGGACTTTGTTTCTTTTACTGTATCTCCAGCTGTCTTGAGTTATTCCACAGCAGCCCAGCTGGACCAGTGTACTTTTTCATACAGCTGCAATGAAATGGCCTGAATTAACCATAGATAGGTTCAATTGCAGTTTTAGGTTGCTATTTTTTCCTTCACGTATTACATTAAGGTACAAAGATAAAATGTTAAGAATGAGAGCTGATCTCTTCTACTACAGGCCCCATCCAGGGTGAACAGACTGAATTAGGGCAGTGGGACTACAGATATTACTCTAACACACAGTGGCTTCCTCTGTATATTTTGATGCAAAATAGTGTTGCTCAGTCTAAATCCATTTATCCTGGTGGTATTTCCAGGACAGCTGTCAGTGAGGCCATACTGTGAAGGAAAAGCCATACCATCTGGGAGTCCCCTTCCTTCCTTTGCCAGTTCATATTAGGTGACATTAAGCCCTAGTTCACCTCCTCTTTCTCAGTCAGGACCTCACATCCCCTTCCTCATATCCCCCTAGAGCATAAACATCGTTTTTTTTCTAGGCAATAAAAAGTTTTTTTTCCCACTCCCCTGAGCTCCTTCTATAAAATGTGTAAGTTTCTGTATGCGCTTACTTCTCTGCAGTTGTTTGTGACCATACAACATAATCCCCTCCTCCTCGTTGCTTGGGAGATGTATCTTGTCATTAAGTAACAAAACGTTAGCTTTTGGGATTGTATGGGTGGCTTTCAGAAAATATGCCAGTAAGAGGTTTCTGGAGCAGATTTTTATTTCCAGAAGAGAAAAGAAATAACACAACACCACTTGTGAAGCAACGACAACCGTCTATGCTCTCTTGAGTCTTAAGGTAACTTTAATCACCCTAGGCGAAAAGTTGCCTCCAGACAGGAAGAATGTCTCTGTGGTCAGTATTTTTCCAAGAAGCACCCTGACCAGGAAGCAGATCCCCCAGACTTCTTTATCTCTTCTGGGATATAAGTCAACCTATCTTCAATAGATCTTCGAACTGAGAACAAGTATTTGTGCACATCTTTTACACAGAGGGACTGTCGTCTTTGATAGGTCCTCAAGAAGTGCCGTGCATCTGAGATACCCATCATCTGCAAGAAAGATATTAGTTGAATATATTCTTAATGTTAAGAACACAAACTGTAGGTTGCACATAGTGTATGGAGGACAGAAATTCATTCTTACTTGCCCTGCAATGGATGCTCTCTCCTCTATGCCTAGGGACCATCCAGCAGATGATCACCTTTTGACCAGTAGCATATTTTAGCCACTTGAGCTAAGAAAAATCTTAATACATTCCACCACGCTGTTTTATTAGTTTCCACTTCATGTTTCTTTGACTTGACTTGTCCTGTCCCTTTGATCAATAGCAGACATACCCAGCATGAAACATGTTTTGAGCTGATTTAGAGTGCTTGTTACAACCAACTTCTAAATCAGTTTACTGAGCTTCCTCTCAATTTCCTTTCTTTGATGTTGTCAGCATTGGATAAGTTCTTGGGCTGAGTTTTTCAAGTGAACACAGCAGCTGAAGAATCCAGAATGCATAGAGCTCTTCAGCTCCTGTTGAAAATCTTAGGCAAAAGCATGAGGAATTTAATTGCTTTCAGCTAGAAACATTAGATTTCAAGCACTTTAAGGTGCAGATAGATGCTTCTTTATGGCGACTTTATGGGATTTTCAGAGGTGCCTTTCAGAAGTTGTGTGCTTAGGCATATTTTGAAATCCTATTAGAAGTGATTCAACATCTCTATATGCTGAAATTCCTTTAAAACCTGACTCAGCATGACATGGTATCTTTCTGGTGTGGGGGCAACAGCATAAAGATTAGGCTCTCAGTGAATGACTGATGTTTTATGAGTGTGCAGAATACAAGCCAATCCCAAATCCAAAGGCTCAGTTCTGTTATGTAACCCAGCCATTTGTTTCTTCAGAATCTGTCACAGCAAACCCACCATTTCCTTGTTCAAGAGTTTCTTTCATATCCTTATCCTTGATACACACTGTGTAAGGAGGAAGGATTCACAAGGCAAATGCAAGAGTGGTTCAGATAATGCATCATATCTAGGAATGAAAATCCTCCTATCAGTGGCCTCTGTCTGTTTGGGTATATGGACAATAGCTAGAGTTCCTTGCAGAATTTTGGTTGCATTACCATTTTTCCTAGAAAAATCCACAATCTGGATTCAGTTTGCAATAACAGGAGCTTTCCATTCTTGCCAACTTCCAGCTAGAGGATACTTCTGACCATGAACTGTAATGGAGGGAAATATTGACTGATTCAGTGAGAAAAAGGATGAGAGACAGACAGACACATAGACCATTTCCGAGGAGATATATCCCGTTTCCTATGATAGACAGCTATCTTATTAAAATTATCCTAGTATATACATTCTCTGTTCAAGCATGAAGTGCTCATTACAAGTCTCTACATGAATAATGTACGCTTGAAATTGTTCCTTGTGCCATAAATATTGACCTTGGTTAATAATTGACTATGGGATTATATGTCTTCTCCCTTGCAATACTACTGACTGAGGTCTTACCTCTTAGCATTAATTTTCTTCCTATCAGTTCTGTAATTTTTGGAGAAGATGTTGTACTGATGCCATCATTGTAACAAATGACACATAACTTTGTACCAGAATGTGGTTGTCTGATTGCAAATGTATGAAACACTCCTCATGCAGTTCTTGCTTAGTGTTACCATTCATTCAATTGTAAAGCGTGAAAGAATATTTTCAATTTACTTTATAATTTGACTGGTAATCACTCTGCAAGTGCTTATTGTAGTACTTCCTGTTTGTTTTGGTTTCATTCATATGTTCGTATTGTTATAATAAGCCATTGACAGTCTATAGATCGAATTCTTGCAAAGTGTTTTGAAGAGCAGTACTGTACTTTCCAACCTTTCTTTTTCTTCTGGTAAAAGAAACCAAAAGAAAGAAGCCAGATTGGTGGAGCTGCTCCATTCGGGAGCTGCCTGAGACATGTCTCCTTAATTCTCTGCCTTTATATTCCTAGCACAAGGGCTGCCTGTTTTGAAAGAAGTATGGAGAATGCTATCCAAAAAGCAATGTCTATTTCTGGAGACACTGAGTAGACAATGCATTAGGAGGTGGTGACCAAAATGTGCAACATTGTCTCTGAGTCCTTAAAGACCAATAAAAATAATAGAACTGCAACTGTAAATAGCTTATTACAAGCACTCAGTTTCCATGCCTGGAATTCAGGCTCTCTGAATAGCAGTGTAGCTCTGTCCAAACCATAAAATTAATCCTCCTTGCCTGCTGGACCCTGGAAGCTGAGCTTTTCTGCCAAAGGTCACTCAGTTCTCAGCAGTGGCATCAGTGTTGACTTGTTTCAGCTCTTTGCATAAGCATTTGCTCTGCTCAGCTACCAGCTGGGGTTGCATGAAGGGCATAGAAAAGGAGGTGAGAAGTGCCACAGTCCCCTCAGAGCAAAGAATTTCATGTGGATGAAAGGTATATAAAAGAATCTAAATACTAATAACCACATAACTTGGAAATATTTTGAAATTATTAGAGAAGAAATGATGAAAATTTGTGGTCAGATTTAAGGTTAGATGTGGTAAAATAGCTTTATGTTTAACAGAGTTTTTTATTTTTAACTCTGCCAAGAATGATAATGTCTGTAGTTTTCTTTGTACTTTTTAATGGATCTTAGTCTCTAATTATTATATATTAATCAAGAATAATATAGTTGTACCTTAAGGGATCCTGATGGGATAAATCTTGTATAGATGTGCACTGACATAACATGTATAGGTAAAAATACACTGTAACTTTTTTTTTTCTTTTGGCCATTTTCTAGTAGAGTAGATGAAAAAGAAAGTTTAATAAAGGTGCAGCTAGACATCTTTGCCTTTAGAGTGAAGATGCTTCCTTAATGACACTGAGATGCCTTGCTGCACAACCCCATCCACTAAAGGAACAAATGCAGCCCAAAGTCCCTCTCTGAATTCAATGAAAAGGAGCCTTTCAGATGCAGTCACAGCCATTGGGCACGAGACAGATAGATAGAGCAGGCATGCCCATAGCGCAGCACTAACATGGGCCGACATGCAGAAGGGCACTTCACCTCTGGCTGCTGCTGAGCTGATATGTTATTGATAAAATTGCCTCCTTTCCTGGTTCTTAAGCACTGCAAATGCAGAAAAAAAATGTGGGCATCTGCACTTGTGAGCCCCAGCATCAGCAGCCTGTTACAGACTTGCCAGTGAAAGGTTTGGCAGTAGCTGATAATTATTTAAACTGGATTTTTATACCGGCAATGAGTGTTGCCTTGTAGTTTGCAGATCTTCTGTAGACAGCCTCCAAGAGTCAATACACAACATGCTGGATGCACCTTCTGACTGGTTTGTACCATGCAGAACCACACACTGGGGCCACACGCGATCATGAAAGGTCTCTTCTGAAACTCATGGTCTCCAAGGGGTCCAAGTCATTAAAAAGGTCTGCCCTCAAAGGCCTCATGTTAGGTCTGGAGGCTAAAATGTTATTTTTTTCTTCATTCAGTTAAGCCTTGTATAATACTTGCTGGCAATACTGTGTACTAGGTGGGGCCATGTATGGGAAGCCTGACTCAAGTTCAGCTCCTGTCTTCTATCAAAGCAAGTAATGAGTACAAGTCCTTTTTCCTTCACTATCTCCATTTTCCCTTCTTTTCACTTAGTCTCTGAGCTAAGGAAGTTCTGCTTTATCCTATTTGTTCAGCACCCCACAAAATATGGTCCTGATCTCATCTGTGGTTTCCAGACCTTATTATAACAAATAGAAACAATGGACATTTTATTACCCTAAGTGTATCATTTCTGTTTGAATACTCCCTCAGCATGGTGTACTGACTCCAGGCTTGCTAAAAGAGGCTCAGTTAGTAATTAAAATATTGTTAATATTGCTGATTTTTTTTCAGAGCATATTTCCACATTGAAACGCTGCTGGGCTTTTGGGGCCACTTTAAACATCCGAGTTTTATCCCACTTCAAATTAAACTTCTGAGACTCCCCTCCATAGTGGATCAAACCAAAGGCCTGAATCCAACCACTTTCTGAATGAGCTGAATGAAGCTCCACATTGTATAGCTTCAAGTCATCTTCCTATGTATAAAATTACGTGCTGTACTTGCTTTATATAACAGAAGTTCCTAGTCAAGCATTGTTGTGTTATGTCATGCATAAATGTAATAAAATGAACTTTCCCAGTTGGTTTATAATCTGCATTTGTTACAGTCCCAACAATTTTACCCTAGAGATAAAAGTGGTAAATCCCTCTTGAAAATTTGGACAATATAATTTTATTTTCAGTAGAGCTGAAAAAGAAGTACACACTGTGACCCAAAACATGGTTCTCACTAGAGACTTCCATCTCATTTCTGTAAATTAGAGTACCAGTTTGTCTTCATTTTCTCTCTCTTTCAGAGGCAACAGATGCAACCTGCAACTCTCAAAGTAAAATTAAAATTGCCCTGCCCACCCGGGAACCTAATTTTGAAAAAAGTCTAGCCACCGCAGTAAGGATCTAATTTTCTTAAAAGCTTGGTTCCTATTTTGGCCCTGAGCTAATTGGCCGTAAGTTGTAAGAACTGTGTATGCTGAGTACTGGTCTCTCAAAATCGGTCAGGATGGGAGCTAGTGGGTGGTGAACACTTGTGAAAATCTGCCCTGCCATCAGCAATATTGGCAAAAAGTTCTGCACCTGGTGAGCATCTGAATGTGACCATTCATTATCAAAATCAGAAGCTTTCTGTGGAAAACAGATTTGGAGCTCATGGTTTGAATCAGGCGTAGTAAAGTCTTTATAGATTTTTCACATTATTGTCTCCACAGTCAGAATTTTGGTAGTTTCCTTTCCTTTCTATCGACCTAACTATTTTTGAACATGGGAAAAAATATTTCCTGATACTCTATTTAGCCTCAGTAAGCCTGGAAGAGTTGACCATGTTGTGCTTTCACTGCAGTAATTCTGTTAGGCTAATGCAAATATAATCTCAAATTTGTCAGTAAATATGCAGATAGGACACAGAAAGAAGCTCTGCCAAGCCTCAGATATTTCATATGTAATGAATCTCATGGCTAGACATACTTTACACATCCTCTTCATTTTGTGAAGATACATTTGTGGCAGTGTGAGGTTTTTTTCAAAGACTGGTATGAAAAGTAGTTTATCTGTGCTGTGGTCAATGCATCATGCTTCTCACACTTTTTGAGCCTTTTTTGGGGAAAGATGAATTCATCACTGCATTCAATTAATTTTATTCAGCTGGTTCTTATAGTGTGTTTGTACCAAATGTCCTCTAACAGCTGATAAATCATCCCTGAGCGGTTACAGAAGCAGCAGCAGTGACATACACTGGACTGACGGCAGGAATGTGTCACATCGTGTCTCTCACTCCCTCTTTCCAGAAAGATTTTTGTGACCTTTGGTGGCATTTGCAAGAAGCCATTTTATCCTGATGTTCCATGGCTCTATTGATCTCTGTATAGGATTAATCTTAGACAAACAGGCCATATAATTTATGTAAACTCTGCAGGTAATTAAATTCCTTCCAGCAAAGGTCAGGGCAGAATATTTAAGATTTTGTTCGAATAGAAATTGCAGCTGGAGAAAAAAAAAGAGGAAAAGGAAGAGATTTGGAACTTGTCATATCAATTAATGTAGTATAACTAAGAGGACTCTTGAATTATTTCTTAGGGGTTAAGATCCTGTCTTCATAATCTGCACACATAGTTCAAAAATATTTGTCTGTAACTACTTAGAAATGACTTCAAGAAATGTTCAAATAGTTCTAATAGATGGTGAATGAAAATATCAACTTTTTTTTTTCAGAAATAACTGAGAATGTCCTTCCCAAGCAAGCAAGCCATTTTCATGTCTCTCTAACTTCTTCACTAAGACCTCAAAGCTCATAGAAAGCATTATTTTCCTATTTACCTCCCAGTTCCACAGATTTCAGAGTTTCAGATTTCAAACTTGTCTTCTTCAGAAAATTTGGGGGGTTTTGGGGAGCCTAGATTGCAATGCATATAAATGCATTGCTTCCAAGCAAGGATGTAGCAGTATTAATAATTATATTGTGGGGAAAAAAAAGGGTCTTTCAAAATTGTCTTTTTTTTCTCTTGAAAAGTCTCAAACTATCAGAATGTGGTGTTGTGTTTGGGAAAGGCATTAGTGTTTTACAGCTTCTCTGGGAAAACAGTACAAACCCCCATCAGGACACAGCGGAGGACCATCCCATGACCGAAAGGGGACTAAGGGCTGGGACTGAACTGTTCAATAGGGGGAATCCTTGGAGTAGTCCGACCCACAGAAATTATTTGAGAGAATGTGACTGTTACCTTCCTGTTCAACTGAGAGGAGTGTATGTTTGCAGAGAAATAAATTAGCTCCTATCAGAGAACAGCAAAAGTTGTGGAGTGTGGATTCTCACAGATCCTCTTGTCTTTTCTTCATCTCCTTATTGAATGGCCTTTATGAGGCTCTCATGAAATCGGTTAGTGCTCGAATGTCATTGAGAATTGCACTGATGATCTGAGTGGTCTCATCTCAGCGTCTCCATCTCCCTTGCTGCAGTTAAGACCTCAATGACATCTGATTTGGCTGAGGCTCTGAGAGCCTCTTCATCTCCAAAGGTTCTGCATCCTTCACACATCATTTTGCAGTGCACTCATCACTTCTTTGCGTGTTATTGTACCACCACCACCACCAACAACTTTTATTCTCCGATCCTGATACAAATTGCGAAGACCCCACTCAGTACAGTTGCTCCTTAAACTTTCTTATATGAAGATACAGTCGATTGATTGCCTTTAAACATCACCTGTCTCCAAAATTTGTTTGCAGTAGGAAGTAAGAAGGGCAAATCATACCTGAGATTTAAAATTACAGAATCACAAAACAAACAAACAAACAACAAAAAAATAGGCTGCAAGGGACCTCATGAGGTCCCTATTCCAACCTCCCACTTTGCACCAACCTCCATGCAGGATCAGGTGGAATATCAGGCCAGATTATTGAGGGTTCTATTCAGCTGGGTCTTGAAAATCTCCAAGGACAGAAACTGCACAGGATCCCTGGGCAATCTGCTCTACTGCTTGTCTGTCCTCACAGGCACAGCTTTTTCTAATGTCCAGGCTGAACTTCTTTTTCTTCAGTTTAGGACCTTGGTCTCTTGTCCTCCCATCTTGCAGTGCTGTGAAGAGCCTGGGTTTTTCTTCTTGATAACCTCATTTCAAGTACTGGTAGGTTGTTGTCAGGTTCCCCAAAGCTGCCTCTTCTCCGGGCAGTTAAAGCCCTCATCCCTTAGCTTTTCCTCACAGGGCAAGTCCTACAGCCCATGACCATCTGGGTAGCCCTCTGCTGAGCACTTTCCAGTTTGATGCTTTTCTTCATTTGGAGGGTTCAAAACAAAACCGGATACAGTTTTTTAGATGCAGTCTAACAAGCGCGGAGCCGAGGCAGATGGCCATTTCCCTTGATCTAGTGGCTGTGTTCCTGTTCATACAGCCCAGGACGCTGTGGGCTTTTGCTGCCAGTGTCCCAGAGAAGTCCCTGAAAAGAGGCCTCTGTTGACTTCTGTTGATAAGTGAACAGAGAGCTTTAGCTGGGGACTTTTGGACTTTGCCTGGGGAATGACGAGGTGAAATTCATTAACCGGCATAGTCAGGAACCAGAGTAGATAGTCATGGAGGCAACTTCTGACCTTAGAACAGCAGAGTAAAATCATTCAGTGACCTAATGTAATTATTTTGTAATAAACTGTCCAAGGGAATTATTGCATAAGGGTAAAATACTTGTCCCATTCAGCAAGTGGTAACTGCTGGGAATTCAAAAAGCAAAGAGCATCTACAATAGCATCGTAAACTCCATAACTGACAAGCATGTACCCATTTCCCCGATTACAACTGCAACTTCTGCCATTGCTGCATGTCCCACTGCAGACCCACTCTGTTCCCAGCAGCACCTGCCTCGTCAGCTCTGCAGCAGCAGCTTCCATCCTGTAGCAGCTTTTGCTTCAATTAGAGCTCCATCTGCCTCCGCTCTGTCTGTCTCTGTCTCTGATATGATTACAATCATCACATCTGCTCCTCCGCTGACTGATACTTTCGTGATAGTTATAATGTCATATACTCTTACTCTTACCACTGCTGCTTCTACTGTAATGATGATAGCAGCTGATTCTACTTTTAACACAGTTGCTAACAACATCTGTACTTATGTTCACTTGAGAAAACAGAAATAGGTGTACTGGATTGAAATTAAAGTTAATTGAAACCTGTGCTTTCTTCGCCGTCAGCAAGTTCCACACCTTTATTGGGAAGATGTAGAAACTCCAAAGTAAGTAGATGCAGGCAGACTTGCTCCTGATCGTGCCATGCACATGCAAAATCAATGCAGTAGTTAGTCTGGGATTTGGGAGAACTAGGTTCAGATTTTCCCTTTGCCTTCAGTTTACTGACCAAGTCTGAAAAGGTTAGTGAGGACCAGATCTACTGTGATACTTTACACACAGTTTCACAGCTGCCATTTTTATGGCGTTTGGTCTTCACTGTGAGTCCTTGAGTTAAAGTACCCCACACAATGAAAGAAAACTAGAGGAGCCTGAGGAACTTTCGTAGAGGTCATTATGCTGAGAAATTTCTTCATAGGAAATTGTAAGGTCACAAGCACCTCTGCCACTCCAGGTTCACAGCTTGAAGCCATCTCCTAGAGGTTTCTGTTTCTTTTTCAGAAAAGAGATGGAGCCAGTCTTTTCCCAAGCTACAGCTGAAAGACGCAGCCATTGGTGGTGCCCACATTCCCCTCTCTGTACAAAAACAATACTGAAAATGAGTGCTCTAGCAAGTGAAGGAGATAAAGTGTTTTTATTTTATTATTTATTTTTTTACTGCTGGGGTTGTGAAACTACTTCTCCTGCATATTACCTTAACAACCAGTGCAGAAGTGACTATGTGGGGAAAGGTTCACTCCATCTTCTGCAAGCTCTGTGTATTGTAGTTAAAGATGAGAGGGGAATGGGGTGGGCCGCACAGGAACAGCACTAGGCATGGTACTGTACAGACCATGACAGGAAGGTGAGTGATGTCAATCTGAATCCCTTTAGGCAGAGGAGAGAACTGAGGTAGGATCTCTGACAGCTCCATCTCTAAGTACAGGGCTAACTCATAGAAGGGCAGCTCACTTCTGCTTTTGAAGAGGCTGTTCTGTTAACTTGTGTTCTGAGAACCACTGTCAATTGAATATTTGTGGCTCACAGATGTGGCAGTATGCCCCAAGTCAGCTGGAAAGGAGCTTTGCTTAGGTTGCTCATTAACATCAAAGCTGGGATGGCAGTGTGCATGCCTGGAAATGGTGCATGGGACTTCTGAAGAACTTTGTCATCAAGAACTATTGAGTGTTCCCAGGCATCCAGGTCTGGGGAATAACCAGAAGGATATTCTTTGTTTGTTTGCTTTCCTTGTTTGTAAAGGAACAGGATTGGGGTGTGGAATGCTGCATCTCTATAACTGGGCGTGATTTAGTTGCCTTAGGTGGTTTCTTTTTTGTTTGGTTGTTTGTGAGAGATATAGCTCATGCAAGATGTTGCAAAACATCTTCAGACCTTAAAGGGACTACTAAGCCTTAACTAATGTGTCTGTGTTTACTTACGATAACATGCTTTGAGAAGTGTTAACAAAGAGACATCTTAGAGGGCATTTTTGATAATCCTGATCATTGTGAATGGTTTAGATCTACTATGACATGAAGCAGTGGCAGCTAGCATTGCTGTCAGCAACAATTTCTATCTATCTATGGCTATAGGACTGGGAATAGTCCTTCATTCTTTACAATCCAGAGTACTCCTCTGTCCAAAAAATATGTCCTATCATTTTTGCCATCATCAGCTATGGCTCCCACAGGTAATACTAAAGACATTAAGTAGAAAATAACTTCAAGTTAAAAAAATATATATGATATGTATCTAGTATAAACTATAATATTTGTTCACAAGATTTCCCTATGTCTCTTTGTCATGTGGTAAAACTCCCCTCACAAGCACAGAAACACCCTGATCTTCCCCATTTTTTGTAAATAATCATACTTTCAGCCCCAAACTTAATTCCTCTCACACCAGTGCTTGTGTAGCTCTGTCTTCACAGATGCATACTCTTTTATTAGGATCTTCAACCCAATAGCCCTTTAACCATGCTTTGCTCAAGCAAACTCAAACACAGAATGTGTAAATTTGTTGATCTGAATTCAGGCGTATGAGTTCCTGACTTCTAACATGTTCTTTAGAACAATCGTGAGTAATTCAGTTCATTTATATTCCTGACTCTTTATAGCACGTATAGCTTATGACAACATAGTACATTATTATAGCACAGTCACTTTTCTTCAATCATTTGGGATTTGGATTTGCAGCGTTGCAGTCTTACACTTGATGTTACAGGTCCGAGGTTGGGCAGCTCCACATTTCCTGAGCAGAAAGCACTTCAGCAGTCTCCTTGAAAACAGTGGGTCTGGGTGCTTGAATTTCAATAAGCGTACAGCATTTGCAGAATCAAGAGTCCAAATCTGCCATCCAAATGATCTGCAAAAGCAGCTGGTCTTATGCCTGTCTAGTCAAGCTAGTCCAAACTTCTGAACCTTTTGAGGCTCACCCATCACTAATAATTAATGTCTGGCTTTGATAAAGCTGACATTTGGTTTATAAAGGCAGACTAATAAGCTCTGAGAAGTCTTAGCAATCCTATCAAGTAATGTATTGCATTACAAATATTAAAAAATACTGTCAAAATTAACATAATCTACTGCTGGGCACGTTAGCATATTAATCTGACTGGAAATGTGATCTCTTCTTGCCAACTTTTCAAGTGACCTTGGCAAAATTCTAGATATTTCCAGATACATTACAAATAAATGTATATTTTACAGAACCACTGTGGAGTCAGAGAATACAGATATCGAATATCCTAGATTTTCAGTTCTTATTTCTGTTCCAGGATCTTCCGATGCATGAATGTCTTGTGTATTTAGTAAGCAGCCTATTGTTTTACATTCTTTAGGCAACTGTTTTTTCTTTTTTTCTTTTTGTTTGTTTGTTTGTTTTGCATGTGTGTGTGTGTCTATCTTCTCATTCTTGAGGCAGATGTTATCTTTATGGTTAAAGAGGTTTGTACCTCCCTCTGTGATATTTAAAGGGACCCAAAGCCTACTAATTTTAATTTCAGTGGTTGCAGTTAGCAAGCAATGAGAGTTGTTGACCTTGAGATGACATGCATGAGAGGACAAAGTATAATTGGGAGTTTGTCCCATCTAGCTCTGTGTCTTTGCTGGACAGTAGCTATAACATGTATCTGAATCTTTCAGATATTTCTGTTCCCTCCCCTGCTTTGTGGTTGGATGTCATCTGGAGGAAGATAATGAAGTAGGACAAAATATAGCAGTAATTTGTGGAAGAGGAAAAGGAAGGAAATAAGGTGAAATGATATGTAGGAAGCAATGTGCCTTCCAGTGTCTTCATGTTCCTCAGACTCAGGGAGAACACTTGCTTTCAACTCTAAATCTACTTGAGAGCAAAGCATTAAGACTGGATGTGATATTAATGGTAGACTTTAGACCTGAGCTTTGCTAAAACATTTTTCAGCTTTTTCATGTTTTCCCTTTGCCACTAGCTGTTTTTTTGCCCCTTTTCTACTCCATGTCTGCTGCAGCCACGGGAGTCCACTTTGCTTTGATTTAAGAGCTCTTTAAGAAGGTCCCTGGTGGTTATCGCCCCCTTCACTAAATTCCTCCCATCTCACTGAGACCTTAAAAGGCTCAAAGACCAATATTCCATCTTCTAAAATGGCAGCTGAGGGAGTAAAGAGGTGTGACCCAGCTCCCTATGAGCAAGTGGCAATGATCCTACCATGAACCACGGTACACAGTCTACAGGGAATACGTGGAGCTGCCTGAAAAAGTATTCCATAGGGATAGAGTAATGAAGAACAGCAAATTAACTGGAAAAATGAAATTCTTAAGCTGCTTGTGAATATAGGCTGATTTCAAAAACAATATTGAGCCTGAAATCTTTGGGAGAATTTTGAAATATCAGAATAGTTTGCACTTACATACTCAACACACAGATATATTTTGAAAGATAAAAAAAAGTCTTCGCAGCCTGAAGTGTATTTTTCCTGCTGCTCTGTTGTTCTTTTCTCCTCCTGCCCCAATGAGCTAATGAAGAGGATTTTTTTTTTTTCCCTTCAGGTCTGGGCTACTCAGAGGTGCAGGGAGTTGGAAGTGTACATCTCCTTTTTTGATGTCTGGGATATTGGCAGACCTGAATTCCCTGAGTGTAGTGGGCTGGCTAAGGGGCCATCTGTCTGAATTGACTATGTTGTCCCAGGCTCAAGTGACCACCCAGCCTGAACTCTGTGAGGAGGGGTAAAGAGGTGGAGGGGATTGCCAAGCTGTGGTTAGCTTTTTTCCCCAAATAGCTCTGAAATATGACTTGGTATGTGCTTTGAGTAAAATTATGCTACTGTTCAGCTCTGCTTGATTAAAATGTATCTTTCAGCTTTTAAGGGTGGGCAGTGACTTCCTGGGATTAGAAAGGGAAGGGAATGGGTAGCTGGAAAGCAGCAAGGAAGCACTTTGTTCAGGAGGAGTGGGAGGGCAGAGTTGCATGTGTTGCTGAAGTCTGGGACTTGGCCACATTACACAACTGCAGTTAAAGATCTGCTAAATTCACTCTGAGATCCGTTTTCTTTTTTAATATTACACACAGGAACACTTTTACCAGAACAATGATTCATCCACTCTGGTATTCTAGATAAATTTCTGGAGAGCAGGGCTCCCTCGGGATGACCGTGTGACTATTAGCCACGGGACAAAGGCCCTCTCTGCCTGTCAATTTGCCTGAGCACAGACTCCTTAAAATTAGAGCTTTTTCAACGAGTACAACTTCACTTGGCATAACAATTTTCTTCCCATAATAAATATTTCAAAGAGTTTTGGAAGTCCATGCTTTCTCACGGTTTCCACGGGGTGCTGCATTCCCCAAGTCCTGGGATCCAAGACAAGCCTCTGCCAGAGAAACACTCTGTGTAAGGGCAGGAGAGGTTTCATCCACAGGCAGTGCAGATATTATAAATTCATGGGTGTAATCACTATTTAACAGGGGTGTGTGAAATACGAGGGAGCATGCTCACATGCCACTTTACTAATTTACAGAAATGGAAAACTTGGCTGGGGCTGTAGTGGCTGCCAGTTTATGAAAAGAGATGGTCTCATCTCTGATTCTGTTTCAAAAAGAAATAAGTTAATGAAACAAATCTTTTTTAAGACTTTTTAGAGAACTATTGTTTAGATCTATCAAAACATTACTTTCCCCAAGAATCAAATAAAAGATTTAACATATTTTTTATAAGTATCTTTGTTTATAGTTAATTTTATCAAAAGAAACTGTTTAAAAGCTCATCAGGGGTGAGGATAACATCCCTCACAAGCAGGAGGCAAGATTTCTGGAATTTGGCTCAGACTTTTATACAGGCTTCTTAGGCAAAATATGTCATTTTATTTCTGCTTCTTCCTTTGTCCAAAGAAGAGTGGAACATTCTCAGATGTGTTAGTATCTAATCAATCTCTTCTAAAGCTTGCAGAGATCCTTGGATGGAAGATACTATATACTGGACCTATCATTCCTGAAGCTTTGTGCCTGTACATTTATTTGGCTCAATATCTGTTAATTTTAACACAAATAATACATTAACTGCTCAACTTAAAAAAAAAGTAAAAAAAGCTTTCATAGTTTGAATTTGAACTGATTTTTGTCTTGCCCATTGCTTGAGCTCACTAGCACTGCATCTTATCTATTGGCTTTATTCTGGATGTTGAGAAATTCTCTGGCTATGATTAATGAACATAGGAGGAACTGAAATATTACATTTTTACTGTAAACTGGTTATTTTCTTACTCTGTGGAAGCAGCTTATTTTGATGGCAATGATTTCTGTTGCATTTATGTTCCTTCGCTGATCTCATCAGGGTGCCAGATGAACCATCCACGCAGGACCTGAACCAGCTGGCTTCCACATTAATGAGGAATTGCCTGAGGAAGTCGGTGGTGCATCATCTGGTTTGGGGAGGGAGAGAGGGCAGAAAACAGGGGCAGGGGGTCCAAGGATTTCCAGACCTGAGTCTGGGGAGATGAATGAGAATTGCTCTGCAGCACAAAGCTCCTTGCTGTGGAGGTGGCAGTGGCAGCTGAAGAGGAGCTGGACATGCTGGTGGTAACAAGTGGCCAGAGTTAAGTCAGCCAGGCCAGACCGAGATATATGGTTTTTTACCATCTTTGGAGTGAGAGGTCTATGCAGAGACGCTGAGACTTTGGTGAAGAAGTTCTTGCTCTCAGTAAGGGCACTGCGACCTGCCATCCTCCCCTCTGGGATGGCAGACTGAATGGTCAGGTAGGACTGTCTGTCTCACCAGCTCATATCTGCTTTATTCTGCAGCAGTGAGATGAAGCCAAGCAGCTCTGTACTGGAGCATGGGGATATCCAATCGACTGCTGCCAGACTCTCTCCTGCAGCTCAGACTTGGCTTTTCAGCTCTCCAAGGGAAATATTTTCCTGCTAAAAGTCTATTTTGCCATAAGAAACCAGGATTGCACTCACATTTCAATAGTTATTGCAATGAATTGCTTGGCCCCTTAGGTCTTCAATCCAATATTTTCATCTTTTTAAAATCTGAGCAGAGTGGTGATACTCAAGTGATTTTTAAGCCTTTTCTCAGGCACTAGTTCTCAAACTTAAATGCTGCTTCTCCTCTCTAACAAAAAGTCAAAGAGTGTTCCTGTTGTTTCTAGGTATTTTGTTTTAGCAGGTATGTGAATTTTAGTCATACTTCCTTGTTGCTCCTATGTACAAAGGAAAACCCTGTGTGATGAATGTTGCAATCTCAGGCAAATTTATAGGATAACATCATGTGTTTTAGGTAAAGGTATGTTTTCTGAGGTTTGTTAAAACCCACAGCTATGCATATTCTCAGTAAGAGTCCTTTCCTTTTGTATTTATAATGGTCCTCATCATATTCTTCTCACAGTCTAGTTTTATTCACGGTGTTGATTCACTGGATGTGTCAGTGTTTCTTACATAATGCACATTTTAAATATCAATTAAGAACAAAATACTTAGCAATTGATTTTATATTTTTTCCTCATGAATTTTTGGTTGTGAACTAATGGTATCAGTTCATAACTTTCATCTTTGTCACTGTCATGACTTGACTTCTGGAATTAAAATCTGTGTTTTATACCTCTGTGTTCAAGATGTTTATTATATATATGTTTTATATACAGCATTTTACCAACCTAGCCAGAATTATTTTTGTATGAGCCGAGATAAGTTCAGGTTACATGTCACCCCTTCCTTCTCATCTCTGGGCTGGAACAAGGAAGTCCTGATAACATTATCAATATCACATTTCACATTTAAATTGGAAGTCAGTTGAATCTGAGAGATGAAAAGTTTGTTTCCATTATGCCATCCCATTCCATTTTCACTGGTCATGACCTCAGTTATTTATGAGATAATATTAATTCAAAACAGCAAAGAATTTCAACAACGTATACTTTATTGTGATCAAGTGTTGATAAATTGTAAAACTGATAGGGGCTTCAGCTGAAAATCTGGCACATGGTTGGGAAGCTGTCTCGGTTTCCTGGGGTCTTCATGTTTTAGATTTCTGTTATAGACAGGAGTTGAGATTCGTGCTAGTCCTCAGTGATGAAGCAACTGTGTGTAGGATTCTGGAACTTCTGCAGCAGGCTAGCATGCTTTGTCTTGTATTCATAGCTATGATAAAATTCATATGAAATTAGCTGACTGTAAATCCAGAAGAGATCCTGATGATTATTACTGTAAACTTTAGTGTAATGCAGATTCTTGGTCAAGGCTGACTGGGAAAAGGTGCCATGAGAAAGATGTAGAGAGAGATTGTAAACAGAATTGCTTTTAATACCAACCGCATTGTGCCTCACATAGCAGACCTGCATGTGTAAAAGGTCATTTTCTGTCGAGTAACTGCACTGCGAGGCCACTCCAACCTTGTTCCTTCAGTGTATCTGTTCTGTGATCAATATCACAGTCTAGACCTGGATGACTGCAGAATCTGATTGCAGCTTAATTTCCCATAAGAGTAGCTAGACCTGCTGAAACAGCTTGAATATGCAGCATTGAATAAGCAGGCTGAGCGACAAATGTTCTCACACCATATTGGGAAGTACAATTAGCACAGCAGAGTGCATCTTGCTGTCTTATTTTTCTCCCCATTGCATTTTGAAAGGATTAACCTTTGGGACGGTCATTGCCAAGTAAAGGAAAATAACACTGTTCATCACTGAACAATAAATTCAAAGGAAACTACAGAGGTATTTGTGTATTTAGATAGACATATATATTTAGTTTACATAAGCTTATATTCTTGCATCAAGGGCATCTTTAAATGCATCAGGATAACATATTGGCAGTATATTAAACACTTACTGACCACTAAAGGTTTTAACCCAATTCTTTGTTAGATTTAACTGGGGCAGCTGAAGGCATTATCTTCCCTACCTATCCACATCACTCCCTCTGCAAGATGGCCTTGTCCCCACAGTGTGATTTGTGGTGTATAACTGATCCACAAAGTTTACAGCCTGACATACAGTACAGGTAAAGAGCACAGATAAGAACAAAAAGCTAATTACTAACTTTGACTGCTTGCACTGTGAGAAGAGGTAGTTTCATTTGGGATGGGTAATGGAGTCACTGGCACTAGATGCCAGCCATATCCCTGAGCTGTCTGTGAACTGTCTCATGAAATGCTTCAGTTGAAAGCTTGGCATGAAAGGGTATGTCTGAAGTGACCCTGGTTTACACCGGGCTGTAATTTGTAATAGGTTAGAAAATGCTTCATGTTTAGTTCTATCCTTGTTGCACATGTGCTGGCTCTGGTAGAGGTGCAGAAAAGAAAGATGGATTTTGACCATTAATTGCATCTTTCATCAAAGTTTAATCTGACAGAATACAAGTCAGTACCATGAGGTTCTCAGTGGCCGTTCTTGGTCTGGTTTGCTAGATGAAGTCAGATCCTTTCTGCAGAGCTGTTGCATGAAGGTTTTGCTGGATAAAAAGAAGGTGTCAGAAACAGCCGGGAAGGGACAATTAGGAGAAAGATGTATCAGGGAATGCATGCAGATAACTCACCTCTATTAGGTAATGCCTAAACTAGCAGCAGCAGCAAATACCAGACAAAGTAATGTCAGGATGCATTTACCCAGCAGATTGGGCTGCACAGCATATTGCACCATGGGGACTCTTGGCTGAACTTATTCCTAGGTCCCTGCTTCCTCTTCTTGTGCCAGATACCTCTACTGAGGGTAACATTGAGAAACCTGCATATTGCTTTAGTTTTTATGCTGAGGCTTGAGTAATTCAAATATGGTGGTACCAATTAAAGGAGAAAAAAAAAACAAAATGGGTGTGGAGAGGGAAGTAAAGTTCCGGAGACAAAGGGCTCAGGTACCTCCCAATGAGGGATCACTCCTACAATGAACCATTAAAATTTAGCTGAGTGTATTGTTTTTAATTTGTATTCCCATAACATACTCTGTTAAGGAGGGTGTATGCAGCAAATGCATATTAATGATTCTACACATTTGCATATTATAGATCCATAATACCAAGGGTGTAGTAAAAATCTTTATGAAAAGTGGTGACTATGCAGCAGTCAATTTTCTCTGTATCTCCATCATTTTAATGCTTTTCTTTTTCCTGGCACACGCACGCACACAGACACACATACACACACACAAAATCCCCACAACTGATAGATATACTACATTAAGGGACTAATGGCCTGCAAAAATCCATTTATAAAAGATGAAGAAATGTTAGATTTATATGGAGAATCATCAAATTACTTCTTCCTCTGGAAGACTTCCAACTCTTTGTCCCTTTGTTCTAAAAATTTTTAAAACAACAACCTGCAGAACGTATTTTTTAATGTATTTAAAACCCTCAGATTTAGCCCCAAGAGAAGACTGATCTGAGTATCATGTTTAGAGTAATTTCAATGGCTTGGATACAAATCTCTGCAATGGAAATGTTTATAGTATAAATGTTGACCCACCCAGGAAAGCTATGAGATTATATTGTCGATTAATAGAGCACAAAATGTCTTAGTAGTTATACATTCAAATAGGCATGATCCCTTACCTCATAAGAAGAAGATCAACATAGTCCACAGATAGGTCTCTTTTGGTCTGAATACACAGCTCAGGATGTTTCTGAAAGCCTCTCTCACTGTAGATACTGCTTTAGACAATATGGACCCAATATCCTCCTATCAGTGCAATTCATTTTTTGTTAATGACATCAGTGGTTCAAAGGACTTATAAATGCAGTAAGGAAGGTAGAGGAGTACCAGTCCCATTATACCAGGATGTGGGCAAAATTCTCCAGTGCCAGTCTTGGTGAGGGAAGGCATCTTGATGTAAGAGATTAACTGTGGCCGAGAGTCCTCCTGGCTTTTTTTCTGCCTCCAGGGAAATTTGAGGCCACTGCAAATGCTGAAATTCTGGTGTAAAGACTAAAGGTCAGGGCCAGGCAAAAAATTATCTTCCTTTTTGGAGAGTTCCTGTGCTTGGAGAAGCGTAGAAATGTCTTGTAGCTGCTTCTCTCTTGCGGAGGATAAAAAAAAAAATGGGTCTTAAGCTTCCAGGTGACATTGCAAGACATGGTTTTGGCAGGTTTGGCTGTGCAACCACAAACCTCACTGAGAACGTGCCATATAATTTACCATTAATCTTCTTTTTGTCAGTTTGTTTGTTTGCTTTTTCACTGAGATATTCATAGAATGAGAGGTTACTGACGCCTGGGCCAATACGTAGCCTGGACGTGCTAATTCACTCCATCCCATAATGTCTTTCTTAAACCAGGTGCCACTGACATATCCAAACTGAGTGAGGGAGGAGGAGGCATTTGGTCCCATAGCATCAAGTGGGCATGCTCCCATTACAAGTTTCTTTTTCTGGTTACTGAAACCACTTCTTCAATGGTACAGCATTGCCTACATGGGTAAGGCCTCTCTTTATGCACTTTATTGCATCCAGACTATAGGTGCATCATCTCTTCCACTGATGTTCACTGGGTCTTGTCATTGACTTCAGTGGAAGCTATAGCATATCCTAGGTTATAATAACTAAATGATCTTAAAAATCATCAAAGCATCTTTGAACCTACTTAATACAACTGTATTCTCAATGATTATTTTTTTTCTTCCTGCTTTTTTAAGGACTGCAAAACAGAGATTCACAAAAGTAATTTTTCATTCTGTAGAAACTGTCTGACTTCAGGAATAATATCTCTATTTTCAGTTTATGCGACTGACTGCACAAATCTTCTCTTGTTCATTAAAGACTGAAGAAAGTGGAGCACTCAAAGGTGAAAGCAGGTAAGTGTATAAATTCTGGGTATATATAGGTTTCCCCTGTGATAGGTTTATGGTTGCATTTCTATGGAGCATTGTTTCCTTTCAGATTTGTTTTTAACCTGAACAAAGAAAGGCCAAAAATAAATTGTCCTTGGATCCTCAGAACCGAAAGGCAAGGATTGGTGAGGTAACTGGTTTCCATGTTTCTGCCTCTTCTACCTATCCAAGGAGAAAGGAATGAAAATGCAAGCCTTTGGCCAAATGCAGCCAAATCCTCTTTGGCTGTGATAAGAAGGATGCGGCCTCTGTCTCCTGTGCGTCTTCAAGTGGTTGTCCATGGCTCTCCATTCCTTAGGGTATCTGCAAAATGTGTTAGATGCTATAGAGATACCAGGTCTTGGCCACTGTGTTGGTGAATTATGTACAATCATCTGCTTTAGCCCTTACGTAAGATCTGTGTGAGGGGTAATGCTTAAGGACAGAGACCATCACCAGCTATATGGTCTTACCATATGGACTCATCGTGGTGATGAGAGAACTGGAATACCAAAACTACACTATGTTTGAATTTTATCCTGGGTCTATTACTGCTTTCACTCAAACCAGATATCTCCACTACTGTACACTATTTTTTCAGTGAAGTTGTTTGGGACAGAACAGACTTTAATTTTGTGCAGGGCTAATATCTACCTACCTACCCACCTACCTACCTGACTACCTACCTGTATATATATTTACATGCACACACAAATATATATGGGTATATATATTTTTTAAATCGACATAAAGTGGACACTACATGCATTAGTCTTCCTAGCAGGCCAGTTAAGGCATATGCTTACATCCTGACTCAATTTTGCTCAATGTCAAAGGGAGTCTGCATGAATAAGAAGTTTAAGAAACAAGGGAGAAGTCAAGACCTCACTATTTTTTCCTTAATCAGTTTAAGGACCAGTTGCCCCATCCAAATCCCTTTAGACTGAAAGAGAGTTTTATCATTGACGTTAAAGGGAACAGGATCTGACCCAGTAAGCAGTTATTTTGGAGCAGCTTCTGTTGCCCTTGTTGCATTGTTGTGGAGAGTACAGAACATCCTTGCCTCCTGTTTTTCACCCCTTAGTGCTTCCTTAGCATACTTAGGCGGAGAGTGACTGTAAATGCTTAACCTTTGTGAATGGCAAATGTTCAAGAGAGTTTGGCTGCCTCCTTCTATTTCCTTGTGGACATTGATGCAAGACACTGTCCAAAACATTTGTTCAGAAGGATATGACTAACATGAGAATCCGTCACTGTGTAAACAAAGTGACCAAAAACTATTTGGCAGCATTTTTAGTTTTATGGACCAGTAATTAGGTATCTGCATGTGCTTTAACAGCACCAATTGTGATGATCTAATGTCTTTCAGTGTTTATACGGATAACTCATCAGATTTTTTTTTTTTTCATTTCACAGTGATTCAGCATAATCATATGAGAGGTAAAGAGCATTTAAAGAAAAACACTAGTTTAAGGAATTAATGAGAAATCTCATTCAGAAGCACATTAGGAATGACAAACTGAACTCATATGAGAAGAACAACGCCTGAATTTACTGGAAACATTGCAGTAAGGGTGGGTGAAGTCATCGAAAACAAATTGCTGTTCCCTTCTTAAACAAGTTTGTCTGGAATAGGGTCCTCTGGGTTGTGACCAGATTTAGCCCTCACAGCCAGTTTGTTCCACAGAAACCAACTAAATTCACTAGGGAACCAAATCTGCAAATATGTGCATGAGAATTTTGGGGAAGCAGAGTGACACATGGATCTAAAACAGTAAAATTAATTAAATAAATAAAAATAGTAAAAGCTATAAACAAGTTGATGTTGTTTGGACTATTTTAGAAGAGCCCATATTAATTTATCAGCAATGTTATTAAAGCAGCAGGTATTATGTTACACAGATCCAACTGGGCCAAAAGTTATGTGAACAACACATATATCGGTCTGTAATATAAATATGTGTTGTTACTCACTATCACCGAACTACAAAGGCTGTGAAGCCCTAATGATACAGATCCAAGTACACATTGATAAGCTTGAAGGGCATATGATTTGTATTAACTCGTGTACCTTCTACCGATACTGTTTGCAGAGCATCATAAAGGACTAGGAAAATATTGTGCAATAGCTAATATAAACAAACTTGCCTTTTATTCTCTTAACACTGGCAAGCTTGTGAAAATGCTTAAGGACAAGAGGAAGCAAGAACAGCATTACCTTGTTTAACTCTGCAAAAAGCAGCAAAATGAAGAGGTTTCCCCCTCATCCCACATGCCTGAGGTCACCCCAACGTCAAGGAGACCATAAAAAGTCAAATAATATATACCGAGAACCATACAGAAGGCAGGTTTATCCATGAGCTTTCCAAATCTTCAGGACTAACAATGACAAAGGACAATCAATGCACCGAGCTCTCACCGCATATAGTGTGACTGCTGGGCGACACATTCGGTTCTTCACTTTTTTTTTCTCCTTATTTTGCTTCACTTCCAATGCGTGGAGCCTTCTACTTTTCAAGAAATAATGTCAGGTCTCTGTGCTACAAACTCTTGAGTGTTTTTAAAATGAACAGAAGGGGAATTTGAATTCCCTGGGGAATTTTGCTTAGGGCAAAGTGGGGAGAGGAGATTTACATCTTAACATGAGATATTTTTTCATCTTGAAGTCTCTTTCTTTTCTTGGTGGAACTGAAAAATATTTTCCTGGTCAAATCATCCAGTAAATATGAATCTCCCTTACCCATGTTACCTTTGCATCATATCTGCACTCGTAGTGCTGGCCATTTCAAAAAGGAAAATATTCTCAAGTTTGGCCTCTCCTGCTCTGGAGATGTGATTATCCCGCTAGAGGTGCTTGCAGTTCGTTTGGTCAAGAACTTTGAGACTAGTTGGTGCATTTGAGATGTCTTACAGGGTAGGAATTAAAAAGAAATACCAGGATATTCTGCATTCATACTACAATGGCAATGGGCTGTTGTTCCTGAAGGCTGAACATGCCATTTGATTCCACTGCAGATGTGCTTCCCAAATTGGCCACTGAATCCTGCTCCTCCTTGATGCACCTTTCACACTCACCAGCCATGAGTGTATTTCCCATCCAAGCTGTCAGCTGAGCTGCCCTGGCAGTTTGGACAAACCAGACTATGATTTAGATCAGGTTAGTTAACCTGGTTAAAGCAGGGGCTGCTCACATGAGCAGCTCCAGCAGAAGACCCATCAGGGTATTAATTTTCAGTATGGAAATGGTGATGAGCAGCTGTGGGGAGTATATTCTTCAGCTGCAACAGATGGAGCTGAAAGAGGATGTGTAACTACACCCTTAGACATCCTGGCTAAGCAGCAGAAGCAGCAGAGCCATGTTTACATGATTTCTAGGCACTTCAAAGAAAAGATATTCCTAAAACATGCCTCACTTTCCTCTACAAGAGCAACATATCCTGTTGTTTCCACAATCCTCAGTAAGAATATTAGCATCTCTAATTAACATCTCTTGCCTTTCTGGTCTCAGATATCCATTAAAAAAGGGAGGAAAAGTCTGAAGACCTAAGCTCAGAAAGGACTTCTAAATAAAGGGATTTGAGCATAAAATGACTATTGATTAAAAGAAAAAATAATAATAATTAAAAAAAATCACATATCCAATTACAAAGACAAGAAGAAAAACTCTAATAAAACCTAGACCAGGCAAAAAAAATTCATATTAATCTTCTCATTTCAAAAAAAAAAAAAAAGACGAAAAGTAAAATACATTAGTTGAAAGTCTACATCTGGAAAAAGTTCTTTTATTTGCATGTGTGTTATGAATTTATCTCAAGCTGTTGATGAAAGTTTCTTGCACAAGAGTAGTATTTGATAAACTATTACCTCACTTAAACTCTTGACACTTGCTTTTTGGACATATTAGAGACAGTGTGTGTGATTTTCAAGAAAGGCAATAGGTGCTACATGTCCCATGCAGTATCAAAGACAACTCAGACACTTACTTGACTCCTTCAACCACTGAATATGAAGTATATTATTAAAGACCAGCTAGAATGGTTTGTTTTCAGGTACTCATAATTTTTTTAATACTTAACGATATGGCACTTACTTAATATTCTTTGTTACACTCCTGCTTCAAGTAACATATTTTTTCCTTAGGTAAAACAGGCCTGCTATTTTAATGAAAAAAAAAAGTTAGGAAAAAATCTACATAGAGACTTTCTTGCTCAGTTTGCTTTGGCCCAAGTTAAAAAAATAATAGGAGAACCTGTTTCTGGAAACTTCTAGGGAAGTTTACTAGGGAATTGAATTTTAAAAGCACATAGGACTTTTTTATGGACAGCTTTTGGCTATGCCTGCAAAAGCTGCCTACATGTGGCCTTTGGTTAAATGGGTTTTATGCCTTCTCTGAGGGTATTGTTGTTTTTTTCCTACAAATTCTTAGAGGATTTTTTTTTTACTGAATATGCTCTCCTCCTGTCTAGCTTAATGATGAAAGTTCTGGGCTATTCCAGATTGTGCCCAGGGACATGTGGGCTCCAAGAGCTGCAGGACACAGAGCTGGGAAGGAGAGACAGCAAATAGAGGGGACATGGATGGACAGTGAGGAGGTAGCTGGAGGTGGGAGAGAAGGACTACTTGGATGAAGAGCAGGAGATAACATGTAGCAGGACAGAAAAAAAGGAGAGTCCCAGGTAAAATTTGGACTCTCAGGGTAAGGAGTTTGGGACTTTAATGAGAAACTTGAGAAGAGGTGACTGGGTCCAGAAGGATGAGAAACCAAGATCAACCAAACACAAGAAAAGGTCTGGGAGAAAATACAAAAAAAGTCTATCCTTCAGAAAAGTCTGCACTAACTGGATTACATTCCCTGACAGATCCTGAAATGAAACCCAGGTTTCCTGAGTCTGCTGTCAGCAAATGTCTGTGCAACCTGCTGCACAGCTGCCCAGTTCTCCCTCAGATCTGTTCACAGAGACAACCCGTTACTACTATCAGTTACTCCTTTAAGCTTAGTGGCAGAGGCAGATTCAAGTTTCCAATCCCTCAATGACTTGTGTGGGTGTCAGCATTGCACTGTGTAATGGGAAGTCTGGATTTTTTTCCCCCCATTTGATATTTTAAAAAGTTGGAAATTACAGGAACTCAGGAACTACATGAAAATAATCTAGATGCATTTTTATGGCAAAATTCAAAACTCAAAACATAACAGATTTAAAATGATCTTTGTGATCTTAATTCAGCTCTGCTATGCATATCAATATATTCATTAGGATATGTTTATATCCCATTTTTTCATTAAAAAAAGAGTTAAAATTATAATGTATAATGGGCATGCTCAGGATTCTATAATAAAAGAGAAGATTGTAAGAAAGATCACTGTAAAAATAGTTATCAAAAGAATGGAACACAATAAAGATGAGACACACAGAATATAAATCATCTGTTATGTGAAGATATTTCAAGAAAACAGAAAGATGTGAGCATGGAAGAAAATATTCTTTCTATGCTGAAGACAAATCCTCTTGTTCATGCACACATATGGGCACACATACACACCTGTTTCCTCCTCTTCTTGATTCTCTTTACAGCAGTGGTGATTATATAGCAGCTGTAATTGCTATTTCCTGGTGACTCAGACTTGAGCCCTCCTGCACCACAACCCCTTCAATTCACTATTCAATTCACCATTCTATTTCAGAGCCTCTTCAGTAAAGATTTACACTGAGGAGTGTTATGAAACAAATAGGGACAGTTTTCTTTAGCATTATTTGTGTAAAATATTGCCTAGGGACAGAAAAATTACCTCGGTCACAAAATAATGTCTGAGGCTGATTATATCACAGACATAGTAACTTCACCCGCTCCCTTCAGCAATGTTTCACTGATGCTCCTTTTAAAACTAGTTAGAATTTACATCCTTTATCTGCATGCATATACACATATTACAAACAAATTTTCAGCTTTGTTTTTAAGTTAAAATCTATTGTTCAAGTCTGTAAAATATGTATACAATTTTCCATCTGCAATTTGTTGGCGTAATTTATTTGCCTACAACAGGTAGCAATAGATGGCACCCTAAATTACCTTGTTTGCTGTAAAGTACATTTGGTGAAATAATGTCTCATTGATCTCGTAGAAAGCATCCCGTATATTTTAGTAAGTAAAAGTGGAGCATCTCCCTGTGTATTCTTTGGTATCAAGGAGAAAGACAAATCAGATGCTTGGTAATAAAAACCCTAGTCATGCTACAGTGATTTTGTACCAAACCTACAGCGCAGGCAGCCATGGAGCTGATGGGTCTTGCCCGTTAAGATTTCCTTATATAAATGCAATCTTTGCACGACATAAGGCATCGTGCTTTTCATTCCCCTAGTGGAAAGGAAATATCAGGAGCAAAAGACACCTCATTGGAGTATTCTAATGTCTCGTCCACTCTCAGGCACTAGAGAAGCCCTTTGCGAGTGTGGATACCCAGGCAGAAGCAGGAACCTTTCTGAGGCTGCTCTAATTTATGCAAGGTCCCGGACTGACATCTGGCTGTCTCCACACTCTGGGGGAAAATATAAGTGGCTTAAAGCCAGTTTTGCCTGTTCCTGTGATGAGAACAGTTCAGCCAAATCAGAAAATCTGGCACTTAAAATTCAAATTATAATAATAATATTTTAGGGCAGTAGAATAAATAGATACCAACTTTAGCAAATGGGGCCCAATGGTGGTGCATGAATAAAACACCATCTGCTGGAGATTTCATAAGCCTTTAAGACAAGTATTTTTGAGTTTGCAGTTTTTTATTAAAATATATAGATCATCAGGGCAAGGTTTAGAGACAGATAAATATCAACTATGATTTCTGTTTTGATTTCTTTCCAAAATATGGTGTTGTCAAATATTAACAGTGAGGTTTCAGTTTCCCCTTTGCAATTCTACCTTTGTTGTTTGACTTATAAAGGAATGACGAAAAGAGACTGGTATGCTTTCCTTCTGTATGCTGAAAAAATTCTGGATATACTGTCTTTCCAGAAAACTGCAACCAGAAACATTGCAGTTGGAATCTGCTTGTATTTCGTGTGCAGCTAAATGCACAGAAGGTATGTTGTGCAGTATTCCTTCCATCTCAAAAACTCTCTTTCTTGGCCACTGACATATACTACTAACCTAACATACATATTTTGTGGTTTTGCTCTGTGAAAAGGAAGTATTAAACTCTGAGCCACTGTAATAAATTTGTTTGTGTTTGATAGAGATTGACTGACTGAATGCTACCATTTTTATCAACTATAAATTGCTCTACAAGCTGCGGGAGCAAGGACCTTTTATGTTCTATTTTGACTTAAACTGGATGAATCATTTGCAATGACTGACTCCTTCAGGGGTTGTCAGTTCTTTCTTTCTGTTGTGCAAATTTGTCTGCAAATGAATTTTCCACTGAATTGCATCATTTTCAGTCTACAGATTGCTCACTGAAAATGTCTGAAATTTTAAGTCAGCTGGTTACTGACCTACATGTGTATTTTTTTCTGGTAACCATAAGATCATTTGATGGATTTTTCAAAAACTAATATATATTTCAAACAAAGTATTATTGTTACTACTAGAGTTTCTTGGTGTAACATCCAGAGACCAAGAACAAGATTCTGATCCTTCTGCACTAACACACTATTTGCAGCAGTAGAAGCAACATACTGATAATAGTTTGGGATCTCAGACCTCAGCAACCTTCCTCTTTGAGGGAGGAGAACATTGCTCTACTACCTCATGGGAAACTAGTAAATCAATAAAGAAACAACATGAGCCCCATTTTACAGGTGAAGACATGAACTACACAATGGCTGAGTAGCCAAGACCATAAGAAGATTGTGCTTATGGATGGACTCATATCCAAATCCTAATTCAATGTTTTAATTTGAAAATATAGTTTGCTCTCACTCAACTAAAACAGAAGCAATTGAAAAATCTCTTTCAGAGAATACTGGAGAAATTGGGCTTGCCTTCAATTTCCATTCAGTTCTATTGCCCTAAAATTTGTTTTCTTTTCTACATAGTGTCTGTCATACCTTCTTCCTGTCCTGAGAAGATTAAAAATTGAGCAGTTAGCGAGAAATATCAATACTGAAACCAACCTCTTTTCTGCATTAGGATGACATTGTGTTAGCCTCTCTAAAAGACAGGGCCATCTCCCCCAAAGGTGGCATTTAGTTAGATATTTTCTTGGTGACCCTCTACCAAGCATGCTGGACATACTACTTTGAAGGAAGCTAGAACAAGACTTCCAGATAGAAGTAAACAGAGAAATTCTTCTGTTTCATTTTTGAATTCTTTCTGAAGCTCAATAGTAAGGACAGATAACCCCCAAAACACACACATACAACCCCTCCCCAAACCCTAATGCATACTGATGAACACCCAGTGTGTAGTCTGTCCTACTGGCAGCTTATCCTACGTTAGAAGGTTTTCTCACTGTGGAACATACAGAATGAAGTCTCTTAAAGTAGATGAAATATTTGATCTTCTACCTTTCAGATATTTTAGGAGTAGGCTTAATCTCTTGACTGTTCAATTCATTTTTCTGTCTGTCGTGTTAAGACTGTTGCATATAGACTTGCCCTGGGCATTAGTGGAGGTGATAAGAAAATGCCTGGTTTTGATAATTTTGGTCTCCCTTCTACATCTTTCAGTGTATTCATGGTGACTGATGATGGCCTACTTCTATGAAATCTGAACCGTCAACTCTGGATTTGAGCTTTTCTTATGACAATAGAGGGGGAGCCCATCCTCTCTGTTCTGCTAACAGGAGTGAAAATTTGGCCATTCTAAGAGATAATACACATTTTTGGAGATCTCTTGGGTAGTCTGCTCTGATTAGCTTGCTACAGGTTTGCATGTGGGTGTCAGCCCCTTAAATATAAGAAAAGAGGTATAGAAAAGTGTCTGCTTTAGCTTCCTATTTACATTAATTTCTCCAATGAGAAGATGGGAATTTTCCTACTTGCTATCTCATTCAGTGTTTAGGACGATGACTGGCAATGTGCCTGCCATTGTCAAAGGGTTATTGAAACTATTAGATTCATCCTTCACATCACGCAGCAATGCTAAATATAACTGTTATTAGAGTTCATTAGCTCTGCCAAATGTCTACATGTTTCCCTGACTTCTTTGCTCTCAACATGCCTTTGTCCAGCTGACTCATTGATTCATGACGTCTTTTCAGCTGCATCACTGGTAGCATTGATGTTTTTCATTACTTATTGACCATCGAGCTTTTTTCTTTCTTAAATTGTGCTCCATTTCTCCCCTACAGCATTGTGCAAGAGCAAAATACCAGTTTCATCCCCAAAACTCCAAAAAAGACATATAAAATAACACAACAGATTCTGGATGCTAAAATTTTGTGAAGAATCCAGAAGCTAGAATCCAGATTATGGTGGTATCACAAAGCAAAAAAGCTATGTTGGTTCCACTGTGAGCTGACAGCATGGTTTTACTTCTGAATAAGTAAAATTGCTGTGAAGATTTCTGAAGCCACTGTTAGAGCAATGTTTTCACTGAGAGGAAAGAGAAATGGAAAGACTAAGATAGAAAACATGCAAGGAAACTGCTCAAAAAAGAGGTGCTTAATTACAGAACATAGCATATTACCCATCTGAAAAAGAGCTGTGACAAGACATAACATCAGCATAGGAAGTGGTCAATATTCTCCCAATCTGAACTGAATTATTATTGTTCTACTTAACAGATGCTGATAAACAACACTGCTGCAACCTTTTATATACAGAGAATCAATGAGCTATTAATGCTGTCAATGATTATACTGTGATAAACAAAATAAAGTTTATTATATCAGTAGGATGACTATAACTCTTTTGGTTTCCACTTGGACTGGAATTAGAAGTCCTCCTTTCTGCTGATCTCTGTAAAACAAAATAAAAACTTGGATCCAATATGGATATTAGCATTTTAGGTCATTGGGATCTGAAAGGACCAAGGGCACACCCAGCGTTAAAAGAGTCATATTGATTGTGTCTCTTTGAATATCTTTTGTCCAGCATGATGTACATGCTAAGCAAATCAGGAATGACTAATGGGGTTAAATGTGATCGTCACCACTATCAAATATCAGCTCAGAGCTGCTCATTCTGCAATAATCAGATTTCACAGTATTAGGACTAGAATTTGTTTTAATTTTGTCTTTATCCTTTGCAGGGCATATTTGTCTTGGACATGACAGTTGGAGCCATGAGGGTGAATCCTGTGCCTTACAGTCAGAATTTGGTATGTCAGTTCCAATATAAGACTAAAGCGGGTTGTTGTGAGTACCTGGGGCAAGTCACTTAATGTCTGTGATTCACTTTACCCATCCACAGAAACAGTGGAATAAATACCTACTACTATCTTGTTGACAAGATCAATCTGTTAGAATGTAACTCCTTGCATCAAACAATATATAACCCAGAGAAGAATGAATTCAAGACAGAGCTATAAATCACCTTAATACTTTCTGGATTTTAGGCTGATTCAGGAACTGAGCAAAAATTAGAACAATCAGATATAATTACTGTCGTCTCCTAATCGTGACCTACTAGCAGCTCAGAGTCAGCAATAGTCCATGACTTCCTTGGTGGTCTGTGATTCAGGGAAGTTTCTCCCATTTCCACTGCCAGGACAGAGTGGGGACAGAATCGGAATAAAATAGGGATCAGCTTACAGGACAAGAGACAGCTCTTGTTAATTATATTGTTATCTTGTTAGTCAGTTATATTTAATGCCTTTCTGAAAATGTAAGCCACTGGATATATAGGTGTATATCTTCATCTCTGTCTCCAACACTGCTCAGACAGATGCTTCTTAAGGCTTAAAATCAGACCTATAAGAAAGAAAGAACAGAACACAAGGACGCAACCGGTTTGACCTGGAAAAGTTTTCCTTATTCCTCAGAGGGTCTGACATCACTCCACTTGCTACTAAAAAAGGTAGAATATTGTGTGCAGAAGGCATGAAGCTTGAGGTAGGATATGGTGCTGCTGAAGCTCTGGGTGAGAAATAGTTAATTGTTAGGTTTAAAATTTCCTGAAATCAAATGACTTCTGCTATGTCTGAAATGCTATTTTAGTGCTTTAAACTTCAGGCGAACTTCCAGCACAGACACTCCTATATCCCAGAAGGCTGATTTAAGTGCATATATATATAAAGCCTGGAGAAATGGCATTTAGTTCGCTGTGCCCTGGATCTATTGCATAAAGAGTTAGGAATTTTATCCTCACAAGTGCCACTACTCTTCACCCGTAAGCAAACTTTTTTTGAGGTTGATCAGTGTATCTTGAATTAAAAACTTAATCTTTCTGCAAGAAAATGACCCAAACGTATCACTTAGCATAGATCTCTTCATTCTTTCCTCAGGCTCTTATCAGTACCCCATTCAATTTAAAAATAAGGGGAACTTCTTGAAAAGTGCTTAAGTGACCCTGACACCTAAATCAATTTCCCAATGGTCTTTCAGTTCCTGGATACCTCTGACTTCCACTGACACATAAACTCTTATATGCTTAAAATACAACTGAGAAGCAGGGTCCTAGCTCATTTAGTTGCTTCTGAAAATCTTATACAAGACTAGAACTGAACATCAGAGGGTTTACCTAAATTGATATGCTTCACTAAGGGCATTAAACACACTCCAGCACCTCTGTGCTGGACAGGCAGTATGGATCTGAAAGTGCATTACACTGTTCTAGGACATGGTAGAATTGCGTTCAGTTTTCTTTTCTCCCTCCTCTCTTTTCCTTAGTTCATGCATGATCTTACTGATCTTACATCCTTTATACTCACAGATTAGTTACATGTCAAAGGAGCTCAGCCACAAGTTATGGGTCAATGTAAAAAAGAAAAGAAAAATAAAAAGGCAGAGCTTGAGATACAGATGCATATCCAGGCATCTAAACACAAATCAGAAGCCTAAGAAAAAACAAGAAAATTGTGCATTCATTCTAATGTTACTTTTCGGACTGTTTTTTGTTTGCTTGTTTGTTTTTTATTATTTTACTGGGACCGTTTTTTGTGACATATCTTTTGTTCAAGGCCTTCAATGCCCAGTTTGATGGTGCCATGCACCATCTTACTTCATGGAAGTGAGTGGACTGTGAGTAGAATAGACAGCCTGTTAATGAGACTTTCTCATTCTTTTATCCACTTTATGCTCAAGTTAGTAATCCTAAATTGCTGCATTTGCTGTAGAATGTGGAAAAAAAGGCAATACCTGGATGCTCTGTGGGGGAATCAGTGCTAGGGTGGTTACAAAGTGTGAAGTAAAGAAAATGTCACACGTGTAGCATTGAACAGTAATAACAATTAGAATGATATAAAGGTGAAGCTAGACACTAAACAAGCAAAAGAAAAGATGAAAAGATGTTTGCATTTTCAAAAAGGGCTATTTTTGGAACTCTTTGGCATATTTCCCAGTTTCTTGTCCTGTGTGTATGTCAGTCAGATTAATTAGCTTTTATTTTATTATTTATTTATTTATTTATTTTTAACTAAACCTGTGAAATGTTACAGTCATGATTTTTGCCCTCAAGGTCAATAATTTACCTTTTGCCAGTTTCAATGTGTGGCTTTCTCAGAGCTAGCTAGAATGTGCATTGTCACGTGATTCATGGGGATTGATGGTCATTATCCATAAAAGCAAGAAAAAGGGGAGATGGACATGGGAAGTAGTACTTGAATTACACCATCCATTAAAAATATAGTGAAAAGATTATCATTCAGTATTACATTAACATTAGGCTAAAATTCATTGTGGTAGATATTCTTTACTCCACCAAAAGAGTCCCGTTTTCCCAAAAAGCTTAGCTTTCATCTCCCAAAATAGTTAAGTGCCATTAAACTTAAATCAATTTATACAAATCACATCAATAGGTGTGACTTGTACTAATTAATTTGAAGTTTTGAGCTAACAAGTCTTAAAGAGCAAAGGTTGGGTAGGTATCACTGAGAAGTGGGATGGTTTGTAGCTTCCATAGGAACCTCTTGTAGAGTACGGACTAGACCCAACAGCTTTTCAGGCCTTAGTACAGAATTCTTTTGCTTTTTTGATTTTGCCTTTGTTCGAAAGAAAGAAAATAGTTCTTTCTACACTGAACTCTTCAACCTTGCCTATAGTGAGTAAAATTCCTTCTTTCAGTGCTCCCAGATGATTACATGCATATTATTAGATCCTCCGAGTACTCTCTGATCCAGGCTGAAGAGTTCCAGCTATCTCAGCCCCTCCTCACGTGACAGTTGTGGCCTTTGTGGCCCTTTGCTGAATCCTGTCCAGTATGTCTTTCTTGTTCTCAGGGGCCCAGACCTGGATGCAGCACTCCAGATACATCTCACAGGTGCTGAGGAAAGGAGAAGCATCATCTTCACCAACCTGTTGGTGATTTTCTACCCATTGGCTTTGGCTATACATTTGAGTATACATTGCTGTCCCATGTTCAACTTGTTGTCTACTAGACCCTCCATGGTGTTTCTCTGAAAATCTTCTATCAGGTCTGCCCTCATCTCTCTTGGTGCCTGGGGGTTATTCCTCCGCAGCAGGATTTTGTGCTTCCCTTTATGGAACTTTACGAGGTTCTTCTCTGCACTCATCAGCCTTGTGAGGTCCCTCCAAATGGCAGTAGAGCCTTCTGGTGTACCAGCCATTCCTCCCAGTTTTGTGTCATCTGCAAACTTGCAGAATGTGCATTCAGTCCCGTGATACAGGTCATTAATGAATATGTTAAAAAGTACTGGACTCAGCATCAACTCCTGGGGCATACCACTAATGACTGGTCTCAATCTGGACTTTGTGCTCCTCATAACAAACCCCTGAGCCTAGCAGTTTAGGTAGTTTTCAATCTATCTATCTGCTCTACTGTCCACTTATCTAGCCCATAATCCATCAGTTTGTATATGAGGATGGCGTCAAAAGTCTTATTAAAGTCAAAGAAAACAACATCTACTGCTTTTCTTTCATCCCTCAAGCCAGTCATCTCATCACAGAAATCTATCAGGTTGGTAAAGCACAATGCTTTGTAAAGAGAATAGAATCTTTTGTAAATTCATGCTGACTACTCCCTGTCGCCTTTGTGTCATCTTTACCTAACCATCCTCATGGTGAGACTCTGACAGCATTTTCAGAGACTATATAAATGTCTTAGATATGAGGTGATGAAGGATAGATTCTAATTCAAGGCATTAATTAGTGTTTCCTACCCAGACATATTCATCCCTTATCTCTGTTCCTTCCTATCTGCATCTGGAGCATCTGACTGCCTGACTGCATCAGGCTGCCCAGAGAGGTTGTAGAGTCTCCTTCTCTGGAGATCTTCAAAACCCGCTTGGATGCAGTCCTGTGCCACGTGCTCTAGGTGTCCCTGCGTGTGCAGGGGGGTTGGACTAGATGATCTCTAGAGGTCCCTTCCAACCCTAAGCATTCTATGATTCTATGATTCTATGATTCTATGATTCTATGAAGTCAGTACCATGGGTCTTAGTCCAGGGTTTTATTCTCCATGTACCATTTGACTTCATCATTGAGTCATTTAATGAAAATGCCCTTGTTTTTCCTTCTTTCAGCAGTATCCTAAGAGGCACTGCTTTTTCTGGAGTAATTTACTTTAGACATCAATGGGCAATCCAAGTCCTGCTCATGGGCAGGCAACATTCCTAGATTATATAAGTCCAGTGGCAATATAAAATAATTGAATTTATCCCCAGACACCAGCATATTTATCTTTTTGGCTGAGGCCTGCATTATCAGAACAGCATGGGAACAAATTCTCATTACGCTGATGGAAATCAGATTCTGTTTTCCATGTAAACTGTATGGTGCTGTTTCGTGCTCTCAGTACCATACGTTTTCATGATCACAGTGATTTGTTTTGGTTTGCTTTTCATTTACTTGCTAGAAATATGGGAGCCAGGGGAAATGATAGGTGTTGTATTTGCTTTTGGCTTGTTGATAGCTCTGTGTATTATTCAAAGCCATGTATTTATTCCCAGATGAGAAATATCATTAAGATATAGATAACACTGACAATTTATCACTCTTCAAAGCAAGGTTGTGGACTTATTATTATTATTATTATTTAAATTAGCCAATTCTTTTGGAATTCTATGGGCTTGGGAAAGTCTCAGTTTTAGGAGTAAGATCAAATCTGTTTGTAGACTATATCATGGTACACTTCCTGACTCCCTTTAACTTCACAGACACCTTAAGCCTTCTCTGCTGAGGACACTAATTAAAGTAGAACATTCAGCCCATCAAGTCAGTTCTCCTTACTGCAGGGGAGAAGAGGAAGAATTCTGACTCTCATGGGGAATCCAAGCGCAGAGCTTAATCAGAACTTAATAAGAGGATCAAGACTGCTTTCAGGTGCAAAATAGTATGCATGGCCCCACAAATAGAGCTCATCTGGGACACAATAAAAAATAAAATAAAATAAAATAAAATAAAATAAAATAAAATAAAATAAAATAAAATAAAATAAATAAAATGGAGTTATATGACATCTTTCTTTAATGAACTGAGTCTGAACAACAAACATATCTTTATATCTTTACTATAGTACCCAAGTATGAGGCATATTGATATTATAGCACACCTGGAGGTAGAAAAAGACTTTCTATTCTTTTTTACAAAGAAATGAAAAAAAAGAAAAAAGAAAAAAAAGAAAACAGAGAGTAAATAAGACACAGAAAGCAACCTGGGACCAAGATCACCAACAGGAAGTGCTTGGCAGAACTGGGTAGAAAACCCAAATCTTAGCACTATAGCAATGAGACTACCCTAGCTGTCTCAACATCTCACTTTGGAAATACCCTTCAGATCTGGAGCATCAATATTCAGCTGTAGGTCTGAGACCTGTTTTTAAACCACCTTGCAGCATGAAAATTTGCTTTTATCCAGATTTTTATTTAAGGGAGTCCATCTGTTGTTGAATCCAGTTTTAGTATAAACCTCTACGACAAAGCTCTTGTCTCCTTGACTGCAAGTGAACGCTTTTCCTTCAAGACATTGATCTTTAATCTGGATTTTCTTGCCAGTCCTTCAAAACAGTCACTGTCATCATGGCATCTTATTTCCATATTGTGTCTGAGAGCAGCAGCAATTATTTCCCAGTGGAACTGGCTTCAATGTCACTACATTGATTAATCAGCAAAGGTTACTACTGAGGAAAGTATTGGTGCCTCTCTTTCCACCGAAGCACAAAAAATGCCACATCTTAGCAACACATTGCCTTTGGGGTGGCTGCATTATTTTTCCCATGAAAGATTCTGGGTGAGTAAAATCTCTCTTCCCCCGCCTTGTCTTCTCTCTGCTTCCTTCTTCCTAATACATACACTGAGGTTTGTCACAAAGTTAATTCTATAACCTAGCTATTTTTTTTTTATGCTACCGACCTTCCATTTCCTTGTCAGTCGACACCAAGCAATTCCCTAGATGGAGAGAAAGATTTCCACTTTGAATATCCCTGAAATGCATTTAAAGCCAAAGTCTTTATCATGGGAATAAAAGCATTGAGGTTCTCACAGCCGGGAAGATTTATACAGCTGAGTCTTACCAGCTTCAGTGCCTACAGACAGAAACAGCTGAGCTATGTATTATTTCTTTTCCCCCAGCTTGCACTGGAGATAAAAAAATGCAGAAACAGCCTGCAGAGCGATGTGACTGACAAGGGAGGGGCAGAGATGTCTGTGTGCAGTTGCTGCAGTGGCATTTTTAAAAGAGAATTTCAGTTCCAGAAGTGAGAGAAAGAGGGTTGACATAAGTAGCCTTGGCCAAGTGGACCTGCCCCTTCAGATAAAGTGCTCCAAACAGTGCCAGGGAGCCTTCCACAACCATCAGCAAGGCATGGAGCTGATGCTGAGCCAACGAGCCCCAGGAGAAATATGTTTAGTAGAAGATGTGATGAGTTGAGTGCTGTGCACAGCAGAGCTGCCATTCACAGTCTGCTTTAAAACAGAAACTAAGCTGTCTCCATTGCTCACACAGTAACGGTGGATGTGCTAGCAGATCTTTATGTTGTACAAAATGGGGATTTAATGGCCACACTTCCCTTGGACACAAACAGGAAGAGCAATTCCCAAAAGCTCAGTTTTTCTTCCATTCAAACAAATGTGATGACTTAACTGAAGAGACATCCGGGCTCCTCTGGGGCATTGACGGTGGTGTTCCTGGTGACTCCTCTTCCTCTGGCATATGTCTGCACATGCACAGCCTTCTGTCAGTGCTCTCCTGTCCCACTTTCACCCTGGAGATGGGGCCTCTGCTTGAAGGATGCATGGCTGCATTACGTGTCTTACAACCCTTGGCACACCTACTTTGGTTATTCCCCCAAAACCATGTTCCTTAGAGTGGGAAAGGGGTAAGAGATCTAATAAAGAGAAATGTTCCCTCTTTATGACATTTTGTGTCCACCTCACAGCATGGGAGAGGCCACCAGAGCTTTCACAACCATGCTACTGATTTTCCCTCCCAGATAGCCTGTAGAGTGGCAGTGAGTTGTTTCTCTCAGGGAACACAGCATATAGCATCCTTTCAAGAACATGTTGTATTTGGTCCAAGATCATACTTGCATTGTTATAAAACTGAGAATAAGTTACAGTCTTAGGAATGCCTATGAGCTGCCTTTGACTTGGTCAGGGTAAGGATGACTGATGTACTTGCAAATGATGATGTGAGCAGAGCTGCATTTTCTAAATTCTGCCAATAAAGCAGAATAAGAGAAAAAAAATCCAACCAGCTGGGATATTGATTAGAAATGTCTTTCAGCAATAGTGAAAAATATTCTAAAATTAAGGGGTCTAGAAAGCGATTTAAGCGATTGTATTGTCAGTAATAATGTATCTAGCAACTGAAGTGCTCAGAAATAATTAGTGGCTGTGCTTGTCCAGGCTGAGGAACCCAATAAGGGGTCTAATTTTCAATAATGGTGAAAAAAAGCCTATCTGTTGAACACCAGGTTACTTGGAGTATGCTCAAAAATCACTCATTCTACGGAACTTTTACAGTCAGGCCTGCTTGTCAACGACTGTCCAGCTGTTGTCTTACTCTAAACTATAATTTTCCTTGGAATATGGAGTTTGAACAAATGACAGTAGGGTTAGTAACATGGTATTAGCCATATTGCTTAGCCTAAGAGATACCCCTCGGGGTCAAAACAAAAGTCCATCTACCTTAATATTGTCTCACAATGGCTGTAAATATGAAAATCATTTGGTCATCAGAACTAGACACTGGGTTCAAAGGCTATTTCATCAAGTTATATCCTCTGAATTTATTCACAGTATTAGATATTTTATGGTTTATCTTTTCCTTCTGGCAGCTTTCTGCTGAGATTTTGACTGCTGTTGAGCACTGGAGAAATGTTTTACTAGGAATTATACTTAGTGATTCCAAGATCTTTACAAGTGAGAACAGTTAAGTTAGAATCCCTCTTTATGCAGATATAATTAGGACTGTTTTCCCTATACATATTATGTTGCATTTGAAATCCACCTGCCATTTCATTTCCCAACCAGTCTTGCAAGTTTTCCTAAAACTTTCACACTTACTGTTAGATTTTGTTAACCTGACTAAGCTTGCATCATTTACAGATTTTGCCATTTAATCCTTTCCCCTTTTTTGCTACTGCCTTTTATATGTTTTAACAGATCTCTATGTATTTCCACTAGTAAATTCCTTCAGTTGCATGAATTTAACATTTATTACTAACTTTGGTTTTACATCTTTTAAATAGATTAAAATTTTAGGATGTCAAGCTTACTTGGGAACCCTTTTTAAAGGTGAGCATGACATTTGCCACCTCTGGTGACTTTGGCACCAAGGCTCATTTATTCAAAAGGAAACACAACAGTGAACAGCTCAGCAATTTCACTTCTGAATTCCTTTAAGTTTCTGAATGAATGAATGCATTTTTCCGTGTCCAGTTTTGGGGAATGGTTACTTCTACTTGATTCACTTGCCCTCGAAATTCTCGCACTCATTCTTCTAGATGAGATTTTCCCTCAGCATCACATCGCAAAACTCCAATGTGGGACAGCTATCTGTGTAGAAAACAGTAATCCAGAGATCTATCTGCAATGGACATGCCTTCCTTGAGTTCTCCTTTTATTATTTAATGGAATATTAGCAAGCATTTTGATGTTATGGGGGGCAATTAGTGAATTAGCGAAAGCTAAAGTAACCTAGACTTTATTTTTCTGTCACTTGTGTGTGATGTCATGGCTATTGAAAGTGAAGCCCCCTCAGGCTTTAACATGTTCTATCTTGACCATAAGGTCAGGCTCTCTTGTCACCTTTCATATAGTCACTGGGAGCCTGATTCTGCACTATGGAGGAACAATCACAGCGCAGATAGTCACAGTTTTGGAAATCAGCAAGCTTCCAATTGTTATAGATAGGAAAATGAGTTCTACTGTTTTTACACTTTCCACTACAATTAAGGAATAGCCGATGGGGAGCAAAGCAGAGACATTTAGGGGAAGAGGCATAGCTCCATCTCACTGAGGCAAATTAGGCAGAGGAAACACGATGCTCACTTTAAGGCTAGACAATGGAAAGAGCAATGATACAGTGAAAAGAGAGGCAGGAAAGGTATAGATTTAGGACCATTCCTTTGGATGAAATGCTGGAAAATGGAAGCCTGCTCCATGGTATTCTCTGTTCCTCTAACTCTTGTCAGTGACTGATCCTCCCATCCTCCCTTCCTCCTAACACAATATCTCCTCACTCCTGGCAAACAATCTAGATTTCCTCTCGCCTCAGAAATTCCAGCCCTAGACAGACAAGCTATATTCTCTTCAAAAATACCATCATACATGTGCCAGGTATATTTTGTATGCTGCCAGGATCTTTTGCTATCCTGCAAATTCTAATTGCATATATTTGGCTAGTCAAAATTTGCTGATTTACACCAACCCAGAGTCTAACCTGCAGACTCAAAAATTTTCTGTGCTAATCCTGTGTGACCTTCAGTGTTCTTTTTGGTTTAGTGGCTGCATTTCTCTCTCTCTCACTGCATACAGGAGGCAAGAAAAAAAATTAGAAATTTGCTGTCTCAGCTACAGACCTCAAAGGGTAACGATACTTTTAGCTATCGTAAAACATGTGATTTCTCTTAAACACTTGGGAGGTTGTAAAAAGGACTGAATTAAGTTCTAGAAGCCTTGAAAACTTGTAAGACAGCTTAGTGAATATTTAGAGGATCTTTGAAAGGTAGCTTCATTTATGAAGAAGGAGTAATACTTGCCATGGATGTATTTCACAAGTTACGGAGGTATAGTAAAAATTCTGAGGTGCTGGGCTTTACACCCAGAGAAAAAGGTAGTTAAGAACTGGCTCTATAAATATTTAGGAAAAAAAAAGTGTTCTTTCACAGCATTAGGCCAATTTCCACTGTGCTCTTTCCCAAAGAACGCAAATATCCTTGCTTTTTACAGAACCCTTATCTCAGCTACCCTCCACAGATATCCAACCCCTAAAGAAACAGTCAATTACTGAACCCAAGCTGCAGAATAACTTCTTTCTGTCAATTTTCTGAGTAGAGAATCCCTGGATTTTCTGAGTTGGGTAAGTTCAACTGCATAGTAGAAGCTCCTTATAAGTGAAAGTTGTACAGATAAAATATACAGGTCTTGAAAACTCAAACATTTTTTGTCTTTCAGTTGTTTACAGAGGCAGCAGTAATTTCATATACACACCTTGTGTTGTTTCTTGTGTATATGATGCTTAATCTATGGGTTTACTTTCATTGTAGAATTAATTTGGGATCTCACTTGGACTTTGTGCCAATCACTCCATTCTCAAACAAAAAATCCTCTCCCAAGTAAACTAGCTTTTTCTCTTAGCACTTGTGTTTACACAGATGGACATGGATGGGTGAAAGAAGGAATTTTAAGTTTCCTCTCATTTGGGATGGGTAATTTACTTACTTTGCAGTACGATTCAAACATCAGAAATATTGAGTCTTCCAGTACCTTCCCAGGCCTTCAGCATCATCTGAAAGCCAAATTTTTTCTTTCACATTTAACTAGGAAAGAGCTTGCTGCAGCAAGAAGGACCATCAAGGTGAAGAGCGAGGTCAGCATCAGTGACCAGAATGTAATTTGGGAGGGCACTGTAGTGTGACTGCTCAGCTCCAAAGCTCTTTGAGCTCTGCCAAAGGGCATTTTCTGGAAGGACTGCAGGCATGTCTCATGGACACACAGAAAGCAACTGAGATTTATCAGATCAGTATTGTCTGTGCTGATATTTGAGTGAGGAGCTCAAACACTGCTTCTTGGCAATTAAGGAGACAATAAGGATTGTTCTGTTGTAGTCCTGAACTAAACATTTAAACAGTGGCAGGATTAGTGATGAGATGGGGAGTGGGAAAGCATATATACAACTTTTCTCAGACATTGACGTTATAGAAGATATGTGCCTGTGAATTTATTTTCAATTACTTTGTTGGCAGAGATCAACTTTGATTTTACTTAGAGCTGCAAAAGGATTCTTTCTGTAGCTCTCATAGGTCTGAAGCTTAATGTTAAAGTATCCTTACTCCAAGAGATAAGACAAAGAATGACATTGTTTATTCTTTGACGTTCTATAGCATCTTTTTCTCCAATGGTGCTGAACAGATATTAATTAAAGCTCACAGTACTCCTAAATCATCTGCTATTATTCCCAGGTGACTGGCAGAGAATCTGAGATGAAGAGAGATTATACGGTACATTTTCTAATGTGGGAGTATGTGAAATTAAACCCTCAAACTCACAGTTCAGCAATTAAATAGGAGTAATATAATACTTTTCACATAAACTGAAAAACCTCTGTGATTTACTGGACCAATGCAGACCTTGATGCAGGAACTCACAAAACTGCAAGAGTTTTTGAATGAAGTCTGCCTGCTCATTTATAACAGATGCCTCTGTGACATTAAATTCTTTTCAATTTTTTCATGATTTATGGCCATTAGGATTTATTTTTTTAAGGTGAGACCGCTGGAAAGAATGACAACATCCAAAGTAATACAGGCAAAGTTGAACCACAAAAGCCAGTAGGTAGTATCAGGAAGAGTACGCACCCAATCTAGTCAATACAACAAGAACCAAAATTTCTGTTGGTGAGCATGGTGCACAGAGTCACATACTTTTTTCTCTTACAACAGAAGAAAGGAATTGGGCAGATCCCAGTCTCGTTGTAACTCCTAAAGAAATAACTTTAAAACCGTCAGTGAAGATTGATCCATCTTTGTCTTCTTTTTTTTTTTTTTGTCAGATTCTGATTTTTTTAAAAGAGCAAGAAAAAGCTCTGTCTAAGACTAATTTAGTCATGTCTTTTGAAGAAAATGGCTTCAGGAGTGACCTCCTTTCTAACCTGCAGGTCATTTCTGTCTTGCTAGAATTGCTAGTATGTCTAAGTGGCAGATCAATGGATAGTAAAATCTGTTTCCACTGACATAGTGATGTCAGACATTTGTTAAATCTGTTTGTTCTACTGTCTATTTCTTAAGCTTAAGCTTAGATATTTAAACTGTATATTGCTACGCCAAAGAAGCATCAGTAGATTTAACTATTTGCAACAGAAAGACTGCCATTTATCCTCATTTTGCCATTTTAAGAAGCAAATACACACTGGGGTTAAGAAGTTATTTCTTGCTGCTGATGGTCAGGATTTGCTAGCTGAGTCTAGTCCCTCAGAGTAGTGGTTCCTGAAGCAATAGCACACTTAGCTATTGGAGAAGAGGTAAGCCCAGCAAATAAACCTAAATCCCTTTAGCTATACTTTCTGGATTTGTGGGCTAGAACAGATGTCCTCACAACTAGCTACCATCCTCCTATTCATCAGAAGTATCCTCAGAAGTAGATTTTTCCTCTCTCTCTTCTCTCCTCTCCTATCGCCCGTACAGGCTCTATGGTGCAAACCCAGAATGGCTGTGGGCACATAGTGGATTTTTGCTGGCTCCAAACAGCAGGCTTCTTGCCAGATGCTTTTCCTTTGTAAAAGAGTAACTTCCAGCTTCCACTGGATAATTTAAAAGGATTTGAGACAGAGGAATATTCAGGAACTCAGGAGAAACCTGAGTCATAAGTACAACTGCTACTGCAGTCAGCTAAACAAATTTAAAAAAATCTGTTTAAGCTTAATAAACAGGATGTAACTTGCTAAAATTTAAATACAAAACAAAAAATAAACTAAGCAAGCTGGTCTTTTGCTGTTATTAGGCTGAAGTGTATTTCTGGCTCAGCTACTGTCTTGCTCTGTGACCTTGGAATGTCATTTCCCTGCCTTGTCTCTTTATTCTGCCTCCCACCAGCTCTCTGTCTTGCCTGCTTATGTTTTCTCTCACTCTTAGTATTCAAGTTTATTTCTTCTGTCAATCGAATCTCTTCTTTTAGTTGGGAAGAATGTTTTCTGAGATATCTTGTCATCCAAAATATTCCCTAGACTATCAAAATTGAGAGTAATAAAAAGTAAATAAATACTCACAAAACTTTACGTCTACATGGAGCTAGAACCTTATTGTACCTGGCTGTGTGACAAGTCTGCCAGTCAGTAACGTTTACTTCTCCTTGCAGTTGGCTGTGCTACATTGCTCTTCTATATTCAATTTTCTGACTCGTAAATTAATGCATTACCTCTGACAATGACACTGCTCTGACACTGATCATAGGATTGATTTTAATTGCACGGGTTCAGAAAGTCCTCAGGAGGAGTTAGGTACCACTGAGTATCCTCAGTGCAGCAGTTTGAGAGAGTGATATTTGTGAAGACAGAATTCACAGCACAGAGCAGAGAAGCACCTAGATGAGCTGTTTTCTTGGGACACACTTGAGAGAAGAGTCCAAGATGTTAGCTTGGCAGATCAGAGCTTCCATCTCTGAGATTTTGTGATTCATAGTCCAAATCTGTTTCCTAAACATGTACATTGAGCTTACCATACTGAGTAACAAGGAAATGATTCACTTTCCCCTTTTAAAAGGTGGCTGCTGAGTGATGGGGAGGCATAGCTGCCTTCTGTGTTATTCAGTGCTCAGACACTGGGAAAACTGGATTCAATTCTCCCCAGCATGATGTCCTAGGATCATGTCCTAGACACCTGGATATTCCCACTTACCATCACTGCATTAGTAACACCATGGGGAAATAAGAGAAAGATTCAATAGGCTGGAGGGAAAGCTGGGACAAGTGAGGCTGTCATTGTAAACAAGAGATGAGAGCATTTTTTTTGCCAGGTGAAAATGGTGGGTTCTGACCATGTTACCAAGAAAACTCAACCACTTTGTATGAAGAGACATTAGACAATTCATAGTAATGATGCCAGTATGAACAACTGAACAACACTGCTAAATCAGGTCCCTTCACAACATCTGCTGTGTGAAGGCAAACTGGGCTTAGATCTGCAGTAGATGGCAACATCTGTGGACAGCCCTCCTTTGGGTGTCATAAGATATCTGCTGGGAAAAGCAGGTTTCTGTGACCCCTCAGGCTAAAAAGTGATTAGGCAGAGTTTCATTGTATCAGCACTGTAGCTCTATATACATTTTACTTGAGGCTCATTATTTTTTATTGCCTGATAATTTGGTACATTCAGCCATTGCTTCTGCAAGTGGCCACCACAGATCAGAACAGTGGGTTCAGTCAACGCGCATTTCTCCTGAAGCAGGTGTACAAGGTGAGAGGCTATAGGGAAACCGGTTCATTTCCATGTCAGCTCCCTCAGATGCCAGGTGCCTGAGGCTGAAGAGCGGGATGGTATGAAAGGAACTAGCTCAGGCTCCATGTGCATGGATGTCAGACCTGGCGTGTTTAAAGCAAGTCTGCATTCAAACCACACTAGGTAATATTGATGTGATTCTATTGAGACTAAGGTGCACAGATGGGCTATAGCTCAAACCTGAATGAATGTGGGTCCTGCATTAAAACAAACAAACAAAAACTCGAAGTAAGACTTTGAGGGTTTTGCTGTTGAAATTTTGTGTTTTTGGGGACGGACAGGGGTGACTTTTGGTAGATGCAAAGCATCCATCATTGCTGAGGGAAAGTACACTGAAGACATCAAGGGCTTCTTCTGCACAGATATGACTGCACAGTGTTTCAGCTGTCCCATGTTGCACTCAGCTGTCTATGCTCTTTAGGGTTTGTCTGACTTCTTTCCATTGACTTGAGCTGGGTTTCTTTTTGTCAGGCCACAAGAGCAGAAATGGGAGGACTCTCTTTTCAAGGAAGTCTCCTTGCAGCTACTATCCAGTGGTTTTCACTCTGTTGTCTACTGAATCTCCTAGGATCTTAGAAATATTTCTTTCTCTTCTGAAAGAAGAGAGCATGTGACAATAATTAAGTAATTAATTACTTAAATCCATTATAGTGTTGTCCACTCCTCCCCTGCAAAATTTGCAAATCAAGTGCTCTTTTCCCTGCCTGTTACCATACAGGGATATCAGGAGTCTGTCTATCTAGTGTAAATTACTTTACTATATTAACATATTAAATATTTTCACATGCAAAAGGCTGAAGTCTGTAATATTATGAAGTGTTGAAGCAATTCTTTACAAGGATGATTTAGTGTACTACATGTTGGACACTGCTAGCTTTCAGCTCAGTGACGTGATCTGCATTAATCTGCCATGACACAGATGTAAATCTTAACAGACATAATACTAAAATTGAGGATTAAATCCCCTGAAGTAAAACTTGAGAGAATAGAAGAATCAATACCAAGGGCTGGGTTCACTTGATTGAACCATGCCAAATTATATCAAATGTGGACAGATTTCAGAATCGCTTTCCTATCCTGTAGACTGTGTTCTTGAAAATCCTTGCAAATTCACCAGTTTGGCTAGTGAGAAGGATATTGTTGGTAGTTGCTAGTCCATGCCATATGGACCACAAGTGGAGATTCTGCAACTTATTAGTGACCTGTCTTAGCAACATTCTGCGTGAAAAGATGGAGACATGTAATCTCCCTGTATTTGCTGTGCTAAGCTTTGTGTTGGCAAACACTTGCTAACATATGTCACCAGCTTTGAAAAAACATGGTTTATTTATATGTTAATTACTGCAACACTTTGGGGAAAATATTTGTTGATACAAGGACTGTGTAAATAGCCAAGTGTTGAGAGCTGTCGCCATTTGAAATAAATGAGGACTATCTGATAAGAATCAACAAAATCTCACAATATGAAGGGTGTCTCCTTGCTCATGGCTCATACCAGTTCCACTGAGAACTCGATTGATTTCTGTGAGCTGTGAGTCAGACTCCAATAGTTCTTGATAGAAACATTAAGAAAACTAAATTCATGTTCTCTGTGAACTGGTGCACCACTTAGACACGCTGCACTGCGTTTGAACTCATGAGATGGAGGTCACTTCTGGGTGACAGAGAGACCGCGGAAGGTGTTTAAATACTGCTGGAAGCAATGTCAGTGACAAAATACATCTCATCCTTTCCCAGAACCAGGGTCTCATCTGGGCATTTGGAGGGACTATTTTGAAGGTGTCATGTCTTCTGCGAAACAGAAGCCCAAGGCCTTCACAGCTATGGTCATTAAAAGTTCCACAACGCTGTTTGCAAGACAATTCTGGCATTTCTGCTGTCTGGAAAAGCTGCTGGGCAACGTGTGGAATTTGCCACTCTGTGAGTCTCCTTATTAGTCACTGATAGAAAAATTTCCCCTCAGGCTGGCTGCGCGACACACTCTTGGCAGCAATCTGGGTAATGACATATCAGGTACTCCGCAACCGAATTTCTGGGTCGTAAAGTACTTCACAAAGAAAATTGCTCCGTCAATGCATTGATTTTTCACAGCGTTGCTATTAGCAATACTGTTTATCTTGAGGGCAAACAACAATAGAAACAATTCTCTTGGACCTACTTGGTGGTTACAGGAACTGCAGTGTTTACAAAACAGTTTACAAACTCCTGATTTTGCATGTGATTCGTATTACAGGACAGTGATGAGCAAAAGTGAGACAAGCTTTTTTTCTGCCTAGAGAGCTGAGAAACTGCCAGCTGCCCCACCCTGCTGAAGCACGGGCAGAAAATCGCTCGCCTTGAAACCCGACCTACCCGGCTCCTCAAGCTACAAAACCGGTGGGGCCTGCGCAACCCCAAGTCTCCCAGCTATCAAAACCATGTATTTTGCCAGATCATTCTTTTCACAGCTGTTTCATTCATGCTAGAGATTAGTGTAAAATGCGTCAAGGTAGGAAACAATGCAATCTTTAGCAGCTATCTTCTTAAAGCCTGACATTGCAATGTGAGTATTTTCTGTGAGCGTAAATGACAGTTGTGAAACTCACTCCACAGGCAGCCTGTGGCATGCGGTAACACACGAGTATTAAATATGTCTGTGCCTATGATGAAATGGAGATGTCTAGCTACCAAGAACAAGGAAAAAATCACACTGTTCATTATGATAAATCTTAGCAATATCAATTATGTTCATTGTATCTTCCAGACAAAATATAAAGGGAGGAAATGATGGGAAGCAGGATGAATTTTCATAGCTCTGGTACCCACTTGTCTATAATTTCTTGGTAAAAGTTATACAGAGGTTGCTATTATTATTAAGTATTCCTGTCAGGTCAGAATCATGATGCTTCATGTGCTCTAGAAGAGACTTCTTTGCTCCAGTGAATTCAATCTAAAGACAGAAAAGTAGACAGCTCAGGGCTGATATGTTTGCCTTCATTCCCTGCAGTAGTACATCAAAATATCAGTGTCTTGCATTTTCATGCGGTGATTACTGCACAACTGTTAGAAAATTTTAAATCAAATAATACACTTTTAAAAAGAAATATTAAATTCTGTCATTCAGCCCGCTCCTTCCTGATAAAAGTAAACGATCCTGCGAATATAAAGGCTACCCTGAGTCTTCTTTTGGATTATTACTTCAGTTGTGTTAGAGATCTTGTAGTGCTTGAACTGGAGGGGGAAATAATATTTGAGATCCAATTCATAGTGAAAAATAGGAAACCATCATTACGAAACCATAACTGGTGACTGGATCTGGGAACATATCCATCCTTCACCTCCATCAAGATAAATAAGGTTCTGAGTTCTGGAAATGGCAAAAGAGCAAGACTCTGCTTTCCTAAGTGTATTATAGACCCTATTCATCATCCATGGACTTAAATGGGGGATGATTCCATATCTATCCTACTACCTACATGCTCCTCTAAGAAGTCACAGAAAAGCAAAGTCTTCAGGAAACAGCACAGGTTAAATAGACAAGTAGCTAAAAAGTTTACATTCTTGACACCACCCAAAGAAAGAGCCATTTGAGATGATATTCACACCTCACACCACATCCTGTTTTATGGCAAAGTACCTGCGCAAAATAAGTGGTTTTATTTTCAACCAGCTAGCTCTGATTAACCTATTACTGATATCATTACTTTTATTCCAATTAAGCATACAATATCTTTGGGGTTATCTAAAAAAAGCATCTGGCAGAAAGCAAGTCTCCAGATGTCTGTTTATGTGCCAAGTGTTTTAAATCTCTGGGGCTTTGGGGTTTGGTGCTGCCTTTTGTGTTACACACAAACTATTGGATGATGTGGTACTGTTTTCAGGACTATCAGCTTTGCATCTGCTCGTCAGCAGTGGACCAAACAACATATCACATCTGAGTGCAACGACTTATTTTTTCATTACAGGAAAGCAGAGGGGAAAAAAAAATCTTGCAGCTCTACGCCCATTTTATTTTTAACAAATGACAATACTGGAAAGCTAGGAATTCATTGTAGAAGAATAAAGCTACAGCTTCTGCATATGCTTTCCATATATATGCCATTATCCTGAGAAAATAATAGTATTTAATTGTTCCTGAAATTCTCCAGGATGCCATATGTGAATATTCTCCAGGAGTTTCATTTAGAGAGCTTGATTTAATTTTAACTATTGGATGATTAAGGAATTGAGTTCTACAGGATCCCTTGTGCATAATTCATTTACCGAGAATGGGCTTTCCTGTCCATGCCACAGGGCTAATATTGTTTATTTATATTAGCAAACAAGTAACTCTAAAACCTCATACTCTATGTCATAAGCCTTACATGATTGCATTTTTTTTTCTTTTCTTGACAAGTGAGCACTCAGTCTCCAAAAAATCTTGAGGAAAATTAACTGCGTAAAGGACAATGTACTTTGGCATTCCTTTGGTTCTGGACAGTCTCTGGTGAATATCTAGAGTGGTGAATGTTCACCACTCCAGACTCTATTCAAACTGGTATGAGTGAATCAAAACTTCCCTCACTTTTTCAGAGGTGGATTTATGGCAAACTGGTGGCCATCATTCAGAGTGTCACATATATGAAGGATCACCACAGCAGCTGTAGCAGTCCTGGTGATGGCCTTTGGACAGCCTGATGGGTTGGGTAAAATAGCTCTGAGAATGAGGAAAGAGGATTCTGTTTGTTTTTTTGCTTTAATCTTGAGTAATAATATATCTTCCTGGATTTTTTTACAGTGCTCCTTTTCCCTCCAGAATGTCTAGAGGTAACATCTGCTTCATGTATGTCTTCATTCAGTGTCCAAGGAGCAAAGGGAAGAGAGTACATGGACTTATATTTAAGAATAACCTCTTAACACTCTTAACACTAGTTGTTTCACAAGAAAGAGGCCCTTGGTCATCAAACTGACCAATTTAAAGTGAAATGAGAAGCTTAAGTAAGTGTGACTGCTAGTCCAATATGAAAATACAACCGGGTATTACAAGGGAAAAGCAAAGGGTTGTGAAAAATTGAACTTCAGTTATGGTAAAACTGAGGTTTTTCAGCTGATCGAGATGTTAAACTAAGTAACTTCCTCACTTAAAATAAGGACACACCCAGTGGTGAGAACAAAACAAACTTGTTTTGATTATTGCTCTCTTCCTTTCACTTTTCAGAATCTCCAGAGCACCTCAATTGTCCCACATAGGGTTGTTGTGTCCTTGCCTAGGAGAGACAGGGCTGGTTTTTGGCAGTTGTTTCTATTAACTGGCTGGCTTCATGAGGAGCAAAGATGCTATCACTGAACTGCAATAAGATCTCTGCATTCCCTCACATTATAAGGTGGCAGTGAGCTGGGCCCCTTCTTAGTTTTCTTTTTTAATTGGCTGAGTTATTACTTGTATGAAAGCAACCTTATTTTAAGCTTGCTCAGTGAAAGGCACAGGAACAAACACAATTCGATGCCCTATGATGACCTTTCTAGTTTCTATTGTTAACTATGTCCTGAAAACACTTCTCTGGCAAATGTCCTTTTCTCTCCTCAGATCAGAAATGCTTTACTTAGATAATTTAGAGGTGGATTGTGCCCAGCCTCACATAAGGTTAGAGAATATATTTTCAAGGAGCCTTTGTGCCCTTGACCACAAGGCTGGCATAATCCCACATCAGGAGATTCTCAAAGTTACCTAGAGGACTTGGAGTCCTAATTATAGTTCTTGTCTTAGTTATCTTTGGAAATCTTACGCGAATCTGCACGGCTTGACCTATAGTGCATGTATTGTGCCCTATGGTCATTGCATTTTATATATAGACCACTGTGTCTGAAGTCATTGGACCATTTTAAGGCAGACCATAGAGCCACAATGCACAAGCCAATGATTCCCACTGTGGCTGAGCCCTACTAATATTTCTATGGAATGCTTTGATTCATTGTTTCTATATTGTTTGTGTGGAAATAAGTAATATCATTGCAAAATCTACAGCTGTTACTTCCAGAAATGATGTAATTAGTAATTTGTGTGTAGACACTGCAGATGCTACCCATTCTAACTTTCAGACTGGCCAAAATCAGTGAGAGAATATCATTGCAAAATCTACAGCTCTTACTTCCAGAAATGATGTAATTAATTAGTAATCTGTGTGTAGACACTGCACATGCTACCCATTCTGACTTTCAGACTGGCCAAAATCAGTGAGACATCTACAGTCATCTTCTAGGATACAGAAGACAGATTTTATTTGTTTTTCATTTTTAGTTTGTGCTTTGGCATAGAAGAAAAATAAAGAGACATGCTGGTTTATCTAAACCTAGTGAATTAGGTGTGCTGTACACTCAGTTGGGATTCTCCGCGACTGCAATTATTCTTCCCACTGTGCAGATTGGGAGTATAAGGTTCGTTCTGGGTCTTTGCTGGGTATATATTCTCTTTTCCTTGAGACTTTTTTCACTCCTTCCTCTTCATTACTTAACACAATAATTTCTAATTTTCTTTTTAGGAGTAGAATTAAAGTCAGTATGGAAGGATGAGCTAAACCTTTCACAGTCTTTTCAGGCATATCACATGGTTCTGTAACCATTCCCTAGTGGAAAACATATTTTATTTTATTTTTTTCCTTCTACAGTACCAAATTTCTACTTTCCTCCTGTGGGACAGAGCTACTGACTTTTAATATCATTACTCATCCAGCTAATGGAGCTGTTTAAGAAGAAAATGCCTGTAGGATTTCATTCCTAATTAAATTCTTTTAGGTTTCTCAAATTGTTTTTTCTCTTATGAATGTAGCATGTATGCAGGCCATGATGGCCTGGATCAGTGGAAAGGTTTACTTGACACTTTTGTGTTTTTTTACTGGCACTTACAAAATGGCAAAGTCCTGAGAGACTTCATTCCACACTTGTGAATCCTGAGCTTAAGCCAAACTGAAAATCTTACAGGCTGTATTCCAGCCTACAATAGTGATATCTCTTTATTGACTCCTGTGGAGAGGCACTAATTTCCACCAGCTGAGAATATGCTGGGGATTTTATGTACATTTGTGGGTGCCCACTTGTTTAGCACTTAGTAGGAGTCTATGATTCCAGCCTACAATATTTGAATTCTGACCCTTCCATCAGTGTCCATAGAGTGATGAGTCCAAAGGAGGATGGATTCAGTAGCTGCGCTCTTTTAATATAATTCTGTTTCCTTTGCTTGGCTTTAATTGAGATCTAAATTCTCTCTCATCTTCCAGGTCAGTATGAATGATAAAAGGGTTCTAGCAAAGCAGTGGGGAGAAGATCACATGCTGGTTTCCTCCACTTGGCTTATGTAGGGAGGAAATGTAAGGTTTTGATTTCCAGACCTGCTTACAGTATGCTCATAAGTTTTACAAACCACAAGTTTTGACTATCCTCTTAGGCTCCCTTGCAGCCCAGAAAAAGATGAACATTAAAGCTGAAGAATGTAATCAAAACGGGATTTATATCGCAAAATGCCTTTAAATGTCCTTGCAGTATTAAAATAAAGTTGAAATTATCTTTGTTATTTGTGCCAAGCTGTATCATTTCTTTGGCATATCCTGTCCTACAAAATGGGAAGTGGTTTTGCAGACTTCCTTATATAGGCCCTCTGTTTAAAATAGTTGGGGTATTTTTTTCTTCTTTAACGCTGATAAGAGAATCTAAGCTCTGTTTACATTCTTCAGCTCTCTGCTTTTTTATCTTCTAGTGAAGCTCTGTTTGTCTTTGAAAGGTAAAATCTCATCCTTGGATGTGAATGCCATTATACTAAGACATCTGATCAGACAATATTTTACTGCCAGTAAATGAAAAGAAGCTATGAACTCTGCACTTGGCAAAAGAGTTCACAAACTGCAGCTGAAGAAAAACTTGCCACAGCAAAGGAGAACAAACTAAAACAGAAATAAGGATTTTGGCAGAAAATCAGGATGCTGTTCCATAAGCATCTCTCAGGACTAGATGCAATGAAAAGGAGGGGAGAAAGTGGAAGGAGTAGGGAGGGGGGAAACAGATTTGAGGGAGGAGAGCTGGCAGAGGGTATTTCCTTGTGCCCAATATAATGCATTTTTATGCGGTCTCACCTAATTATTCCAAATTTTGGGAAATGAACAAAGATAAAATAACTGTATAGGTCAGAGTCCATCCTCGACCTACCTCCTCCAGGAAGCAAAGCTGTCAGTGAATGCAACACCCACTCAGAGAATTCTCCTTGCTGGAGGAGAGCGCTAGAATCATATAAAGCTAGCAAAGTCCTCTTTTATACCAACAGTAAATTCACTGCCTACTTAACCTGTTTCCAATCCTCATCAGCTTCTTCATGGCAAATAGGTTATAACAGCTGCTAATGTAGCCTCTGGAGTTTTGGTATATGTAGCTCTTTTTTTTTCTCTCTTGCACCCAACAATTCCCAAGAGGGACCTTGGTCTGAAGTCCCCATGAGACAGAGTGCACAGTGACTCATCCTGCTCAGGGAAGGGCAGTTGTACCAGGCACGGAAAACTCCTTCATCTTACAGAGAAATACGTGGGAATAAATGAGAGCACTTTCCACTACCCAGTTACTTACAGGACATATCTGAGTGAGGAGAAAGAATGAGAGTGGTAATGAAGGGGGAAAAATTCATGGAGAGAAAGCAATGGAGATAATGCAGAAGACAGACTTTGTATGTATACATGCGTGATGATTAATTTAAAAGGAGAGTATCAACCTTCTACACAAGGACCCTCACAGAAAGAATTGGCAAGTATAATATATGAGGAAAAGGAAAAGGAGATTACTCAGGGAAGAGAAGCTAAAAAAAAAAAAAGCCCACTCAGCAATAAGAATAACAAATTTGGAAACATAGAAGAAGCAGTTCAAAAAAGGAGGCTAAATAAGGAAGCTGAGGTGTGTGAACACCAGTTTGCAATTCTATTGATGTACATTATTTGTTGGCAGTTATTCTTCCTTGCTCACAGCTCTCCAGGATAACAGCGTTCTGGACTACCAGGATGGAGAAAGACATAAAGGAGACGATGCAGTGGCAGTGCAGATGAGACTTGAGTCAAGTTGTCTCAGCCACTTTACCACTTTTCAAAAGCACAAACTGGGCACGTACACCAAGTAATCAGGTTATTGTCACAGATGCTTGTCAAAACCAGTAAGGCATTACAGTTTTTAAGCCCGTATGTTACAGATTTAAGATATTTAGATACTAAGATGTATCAGGAAGCCCAGAGAAGCATGGAAATGGAAAGATTTACTAGCATTTTTTCCAAATGGAGAAGGAAATTCAAGGAAATAATTGGTGTCAGGAAAACCACAGATGAGGTAATCCTCTGAACAAGAAGGAAGAAAAACGTAATCTCTTTAGTCTCTTCTCTTTATATTCCTTTATCCAAGTCCCATTTGGACCCAGCTAAAATTCTTGTATACCTTGAGCTTGAACCAGGCGTGAAGGAGACATGAAGAAAAGCCAGTTCTTTGGTGTTAAATGAGACACTGGTATTACTCGCTGCCTTATATTATGCACTTTTGCTGCACAGTGGCATCATTTTTGTCCAAATACAAGACCAAAGGACTAAACAATGATTTTATGAACCATCCATACGTGACCTGTGGTCAAGAAGCTGAGGAAAAACCCTAGCACTATGGTACAATTAGGGTACTGTGCAGCTTCAACAAAAAGCTGCAGTTTGCCTCACCTCAGCTTCTTAATGGAGACCCCAAAGTCCAAAATTTTCTTCTGTATTAATAGCAAAAAAAAAAAAAAAGTTAAAAAGTTTAAATTTATTTGCACCACTCTGCCACTAGTTGAACTGTCTCTGTGAGAGATGGTACCAGCTTCCTTAATTGCCTTCCCAGTTTGATCCACAACTAGGAAATTCTGAGATTTCAGGTATAGAATGACCAGGAAAGCTTGAGTGGCACATACAGAAAATATATGTATTACCTTCTGATTCATAAATAAACATGGTTTGTTCTAAAACTGTAAAAGGGAAAGATGGAACTGTTAACAGATTTTTTTTAATTCATGTAAATGGGTGAGAAAAAAAATGGCAGGTTTTTTCACCTAGAGAAGACCTGGACAAAATTCCAGGCTGTGAATCCTTATAAAAGTCTATGACTTGAGATGGAACTTGTGTGGGGATGTTGCAGGCTCCAGCTTCAGTGAATTTATCGTGTATAGTTTGGACTGGTCCCCTGCTGCAAGCGGTTTCATTGTGGCATGGAGATCCAGCCTCCATTTAGCTCTGAGGAAACAAAATGTGAGAGTGAAACTGTTTTGTAATTCTCATGAATCTTGGAGAGATGGGTCTGCTGAAGTGCTAACTAGGAAACACAAGTTCCTGCCCCAGCTATTTTAGTAATTTTATGACATTAATTGAATAATGTTTTTGTTTTGCTCCATGCAATACACAGAACATTTAAAGTAAGAGTTGCATTGTTTCATGACATTGTCCCCATGTCCCCCATATTCTTCTATGGCAGAAACACCTACAGTCTACTTTACTGCCAGGCATAGTTTTGATGCCAGCCTGGCTGGGTCTGTGTCCTATATCATGGTATGGTTCTTTGTCATATTCAGGGTTCACTAAATAACATATAAAAATTCCAAAAGAAACCAAAACAGAAAATACTGTGATCTGAAGGTGAGAGACTGAGGGTGTTGTACGGGAGAGGACTGATGCGTGGTTGTCAATTCTTGGGAACTGACAGTAATTCATTTTCTCAGAAGCTTCAGTAAGTGTAGGCTGTGTCAGATCATATGACAAAACAGCCTGGTCTCTATAGGCAATGCATCTACTTCCAAGGGTTACACATCAATACAAGTACAAAGGTGAGCTCTGCCCTGATCTCTTAGAGAATATGTGTCCTGGAGAATACCAGGGATGATACTTCCGGCTCCAATAGTGAATATCCTTGTTCCATTTATAATCTAGACTCTTGCATCTGGACTTTGCTTCCCTTCCTCTCATCTATCCACAAAAATCACTGCAGTCCTGTGAAGCAGGATATGTGACAGAGGCTAGATTTAACTTTCTCTTAGACTGGCAACCTTCCTTCCCTGCAAAGAGGATATCAGCTAAATCAACCAAGCTCTGAGAGTCCCCAGAACCATCCTGCAAATCTTCTCATGTGCCCAGGAGGACAGACACATTTTCCACACAATTTGCAAATCTTCTCATGTGCCCAGGACAGACACATTTTCCACACAATTTGAGAAGTTCTGCTGCATCACAAGACATCCTAATGGCACCCATGGGAGCAGAATTCTGACAGGGCCTCTGTAGTTCAAGAAGTCACCATCTAGATCTAGGAGAGTTTAGAATAACTGCTGAGCTTTAGAATTAACTTTGAGATGCAAATACCTCTAGGAAAGTGGCCATATTTGAAGATGTGGCAAGAAGTTATGCAAGTTTTTGTTTCCCCAGGTGTCATCTGAGATCCTATACCCAACTGAATAATATCTCAGCCTCGTGGCCCAAAGTCAAGACTGACAAGAACAACCTACCTAACAATTGTCAATCAACAAGTTCATAACAATATTGACATGTAAAGAATAAATTTGAGGAGAAGACCAAGACCAGCCTACTTCAGAATTCTGATCATCTCAGCTTGTCCCTTATCCTCCTTTTGATTTTCATATTACACTCTATTCCCTTTCTCACTTATCCCTATATTTGCTCTTCCTTCATCTGTAAATTCAACGGGAGGCTGCAACTAAGTCTATTCGGTCAGGAAACTGTGAAGTTAATGGCTATGTTGAACCAACATACTCAATCAAGTGGATTGAGTATGGACCAGAGAGATGGAGCTTTGTTTTCCTATATGAGTACAAAATAGGCAGGTCCTGAACTGGACTGCATATGATTGGTCATCTTCACCAACTAAAAGATGAGGAGCAGCATCCGGAACAGAAAAGCACAACTGATGAACCACATAAGGCAAACTTATTCTAGACCAATGACTCTGACATGTGCCAGTGGAAGACATTTTAGGAAAGGAGACAAGAAAATCATTCATATACAGCATGATTCCTCCCCTGACATACTCACTTTTGGCAATCAGCAGTTCAGGAACTTTCTGAGCAAAGGCTGCTCCCAATAATCATCTTTATTTGCTAGCACAGGCCTCTCTTCTATGAATCTGCCCAGCCGCTCTTGGGCCATGCTGCTTTGCACCAAGTATCCTGTGCCCATTGGTTACTCAATAGCAGTATGTACTATGCAGAAAAAAGTTCCTTTGACTGGTTAAATTTTGCTCCTTGATCATTTTATGAGGTGCCTTCTAGTTATGAAGAAGTGTTCTTCCAGTTAAAAGATAATAACAGTGGAATATTTCAGCTAGATAAGCAGCCATAATGTGGGCTAGCATGTTTTTAGAGGTAGGTATTACTTGACAATTCACTCATATGAGTGGGGAAGGCATAGCTTCATTTTAAAATGCTAGTCTTTTATTTTGTATATTCGCCTACCTTTTAAGACAGATTGGTCATTTCCTTGACTGACTGTAATCTCTAAAATCAGCTGCCAGATAACAGACTGAAAAGAACACATAGCCTTCTGAGCTGTATTTGAAAGTGGTTGTCTCTCTCTTCCTTTTCTTTTCTTTTTTTTCCTTTTTCTTGTGTGTTCAATTATTGCTGAAAATGTAGTAACTCTATGTGTTTTCCTTCTAGGTATATTTATTGCCTTTTTAACAGGAGGTTAAGCAAAACTTCATTTGTCTAAACCGCCACTGCTTCAAAGAGTCAATGGCAACAGAACAGAAAATCCTTATCTTATTTGCCTTTGCTAGTAAAGGGTTTGTGTAGTCATGTTAGTTAGTGCTTTTATGCAAGTCTTAACCATTTACACAGCAATCAGAAATGTGTCTCTTTTCCAAAGTTTCCCAACGTGAGTAGGTATCCTGGTCAATATTTGTGTTTCATTTAGGATCCATTTAGGGTTGATCTTATGGCACATTTGGTGGATTTCTCTGGGATTGGATGATCTCTGTGGATCCTGAGTGTTTGAGTATCTTTAGCAAGTAAGTCCATAACAGATGCAAATGCCCCTAATGCAACTGACTGCACAGAGATGGTGTGACAGCATCCTTGTTGATCACGCCACAAGGACCGCAAGAGCACACCTCCACTGTCAAATCGATTTGCTGCTACATTTACACTAAAGAACTTCGGTGAGATCTGTAGCATGTATTAATTCTCCTTGGAGATCAGGCTTAATGGAGAAGACAACACTAACCTGTTGCTTCCACTGCCATGATTTTGCAGCCTTCAAGGATCCTCCATATGCTCTTTCTTTGTGTTTCCCACAAGAAAAAAAAAAGTGTGTTCAATTATTGCCTTTTTATTCAAATATTACTAGGGATTAAGATTCCTTTAAGCAAAGTGAAACCTCACTTTTTTTGCATAAAGCAAGAATCTAACATGTGTTGAAAGTGAAACACTTCCCCTTGCCACCCCACAGCTGAACATGTAACAGAAGTGGATGGCATTTTTGCACTAGAATATTAGTCTGTTTACCACTCTGTGTATTGGAAATTACTAGGAGCTTCTCTTGCTTTACATAATCTAACGCTCCTACTCAGAACAACAATCCTCAGCCTTCCATAGCTTACATGCTGTGTGTCCTCTGTTTCCCTCCTGTGAAGTCATCCACAGTTATACTTGATCCTCATTTTATTTGTAGTAACAATGTTATGCTTAATACCTCCTGGAGACTGACCTCATCTTTGCACAAATAGACATAATCGTTTGTTACCATCTGCTCATAAAGTCATCATCACCAGATGATCGGGCTCCACAACCCAAACCAGAACCCATGTGTCCTATTGGGTACTCTTTTAAGAGCTTGTCTCTAAAGCATAACATTTAATTTAAGAGTAAGTAAAATTGTTTACAATACTTCATACATACTGCAATTCTGCTGCAGAAGCAGTGTCCTCAACTGTGTCCTCATGGACACAGTTGCCTTTTTCTATAAGGAAAAACAGAACCTAACATCTTGTTTTCAAGTCTGTGAGTCAGTGAAAATAATCTCATTAATATTAGCAGGTTTTAGAAGGGAATTTAGAGATTAGAGAGAGAGAATAGCCATCTGATCAGTTCCTATTCCTACAAGCACTAAACATAGCAATCATGTTAGCCTGCTTAACCATGAAACAAAACAAACCCCATTAATAACCAGGTTGTGAGATGATCTGATAGTCTGTGTTTTTCAAAGTGTGAAAACAAAAAGCTTTCTTTGAACTACAAATCAATGGAGATAACTTTCCCCTTTTCCTCCCGCTCCTGCCTGGACCTCTGAGCTCTCAAACACTGACCTCAGTGCTGGAGCCTGGATCCTGGTAGCGGAAAGTCCTTGACTGGTGGAGAGAAAATCATCACCTGCTCAGTCACAAACAACACATAGACCGACATCACTGTTTGTTAAATAAGATCAGCTAATAGTTGCACAGCGGAGCTTCAAAGCTTCACAGCACCGTTAATGAAGGCTTTGTAGATGCCGCGTCTCTACTGAAGCCCTGGAATTTGGGTCTAATATTTAATGCAAGAATCTTAATCGTATTTGGAACTGCCTGGTCTTCAGAGAAACAGAAAATAGAATTGCTAGAAACAAGCACCAATTTTGGCCTCTGGATATTATCCTAACTTTGTTTCCAGTTTAAAATTATTTTGCTAAATCAGCAGAGCAGATTTGCAGGATTACAAGTGCAAGATCAGGCCTGTGATCTGAGCCTCTGTCCTGGGTAAGAATTATTTTTGTAAGGAATTATGCAGTGGAATCATATGGGTAGAGCTGGTCCTAACTATTCTGTTACCTCCAGAATCACAGGTAAATATATAACTTGTTCACGTGCTTGGCTGTTCTGGAGGTTTTTGTTTTTGTTTTTTTTTTTTTTTAATACATATAATGGATGTAGGAAGTATAAATATATATACATCCTGAAACCATTTTTGTCAAATGATGCATCAGCATGTTTTTAAAGAAACAATCATTTGCAGCAGTACTGCAATCTTTATGATCCTCAAATATGTAAGGTCAAGTGGGAAATGTCATGTATTTTTAAGTTCTAACTCCAAAGCTCAAGAAGAGAAAGGAGCATGCTAAAACTCAGTTGACAGTGTGAAGTCATCTCATTTTCTGTATTTTCTTACTGTATAGTATTTACAACTTTAATGTATTAAGTACATTAAAAACACAGGTATCAGTATGATTTTAGATATGGACATTTATACCCTTTAATTTTCTTACATTTCTGTCTCTGTCTTTCATTGTAAGGGTGAAATAATGCATCTTTCAATGATGCCTGTAGAGCTGAACAGCACAGGCACTATCAGTCATGATACTAAATTTATATTCTCAACTCTCTTCACCATGCAAGCGATGAGATGCCCTTGGTACCCATTAAGGGAATATGCACAACACCTCAGTACAATGCAGATACACACAGCTTGCTTCTGGAGGAGATACAACCAAGGGTCTCCAGACAAGTGCGGAGATGAAGCCTGGTGAATCCTGCTTTGTGATTTTACCACATACCAACTCTGTGTTGAAAGTGGGTTTGTGTTAGGCCACCAGAGTGTGAATGAAAGCATCTCAAGGGCAGTCATGTTCCTCCCCAGGCTCCACACTCTTCAGCAGAGAGGTGGTAATGCGCATCCAGGAAGGTAACATTTCAAGATGCTGCCGTTGTTTGCTGCCTTGCAAGGCTCAGAGACATGCAGAACCAGCTATAACCCTGACCAGCACATCATGACCCTAGCCATGAAAATGGCGGAATGGAATTTTAGAACAAGTGGAATTCAGCAAACAAGACTTACTTGTTCTCATCAAGTCCATACTAATTAAAGACTGCACCCCTATACCCCAGCGACAACCCACAACCATCTCTTCTCTTTGTGGTACTGGAATTTCCTGTAGCAGAAGAGTATCTGACAGTGTCCTTCAGAAAGGCCCTTCAAATTGCTTCCTTTATCCTGAGTTCTCCTGCAGTGCCAGAATTTTTTCAGCGTAGTAAAAATATTTCATTCATTACCCAGAGCTTAGTCATCTGATTCGTGGTGCTGATGCTGCCTTCCTGAACAATGGCTGGCTACCACTCTGTCTGCTTCTGTGTGAGAGCAGCGGTCTATAATCTTCGTGTGTTTCTGCTTCTCTCTCTTTTTAATATCCTTGGCTTTATCATGGGAATTGATTTTCCTAAATGCCCACCTGGTACATTTTCTCTTAGTCAGAAACAGAGACCAGGTGTTAATTTGTACCAAAGTCACTGACTTCAGATGATAATGATTTCAGAAAGGATGGAAAAACAAAGGTGTATTTCACCTCAACAAAAAGAACAGGACCATGAGTGGGAAAAACATCTGAGGCTGGGCAAAATAGCTGGAGGGCACACCATCCTTCCCTTAACTTGCCCCTATATAGCTTCCTTTCTTTTTTCTTTAAATGGCATTATCTGACTGGCATGACCAAAGAACCCCCAGGAAAAAGATGGAGAGGACAAGAGTCCCGCCAAGCTGTATCATACACAATCCATGACTAAAGCAAAGACAAGGCAGCACAGTTCTCACCAACTTTACTCCATCATCTCTGTCGTTTTGAGGAAATAACAGATCACACATGGTAGCAAACAGGAGCACAGCCAGGGGCAGGCTGAGCTGCCATCACATGTGGAGAACAAGACGGACACGTAGAGAACAAGGCGGACACAGATGCCTTGTACTCTGATCAAAGCCTTCTAATATGGGAATGTGAGTTGTGGAGGACCCCTGGGCCTGGATGCATCTTCTCTCTCTCTCTCTTTTTTTTTTCTTTTTTTTTTTTTTGCCTAGTTTCTATCCTAAATTATATTCAACTCATTCCACTCCTATACACGCAGGAAAATTGACCTGAGAAGTTTTGCATTATTTTTATCTTTTTGTGGATTTTCTTATGCTTTGAAGGAAAATTGATATGATGGTGGTGAGGATAGTAGGAAAGTTTGAGAGCAAAGGATTGTGTGTAGGTATCTTACTTAAGATGTTAACAGCTCTGCTGTTGATACATTGCATTATTCTGTTCTCTCTGGTATGACTCTTTTCCCGAGTCTCCTTGTGTTCCCATGTCCACAGCAGGGATGTAGAGTTGTTGCCATTGCTTGGGACCAAAGCATCACAGATCATCTTTACTATGCTAAGCTTCTCAAGGAGAATTTATACTCCCCCTTTTTTTTTCCCCTTATTTGAGGCTGAATCTGAGAAATAGTCATGTTCCTTGTGTACAAGAAAGCACGGCACACAAATAATGTGGTAAGATTTCAGCAAGTGATCATCAAACCTATTAAATGCCAATCAGCTAGGCTGAAATTATGCTAGCTAGCTTAGCTTAGTGGTCTGTTGACAATGTCTCTCACTGTCATGCTGATATAGCTACAGATAATTCTCCTTGGTCAAAATGCACTGTTGATTCTTTTTTTTTTTTTCTCCTATAAAATTAATGAAGAACAAAACTTTACAAATTGCAACCCAAATTTAGACTCCTCTGTCAGTAATGCAATCCCTAAAATTGGCTAAATTTTGAAAGCTGGTGAAAAAGCAGCAAATCGCCCTGAGTCGATGAAAGCATCCAAAGGAAAGTATCCTTTTGAAAACCGAGTCTGAATATTTTGGCAAAAACTTTCAGGCTAAACGATTAACAAAGATATGCAAATCACTGATGGTCCAAGATTGCTGTTTTATTTCTGCTTACACTTTTGATAAGAGATGACACTGTGGAGGGGAAATGAGTCACATGCTTCTAAAAGGCCAGGAGAAACCAATTTCTGAACAGTACAAGTACATTCCTGGCAAGATCACAACAGGAAAATTAAACAGACCAACAGATCAAAGATGCAGGCAGATGAATTGCAGCAGCAAAACCCATCCTACAGTGATGGGTTTTCCCTTCGATGTGATAAACTGTGTTATTTGCACTAAAACCTTCAGAGTAGAGTGGATAACTTGCTGCGGCTTGCTCAGAACAAATCAAGGAGAATAATGCTGTGGATTTTCATGTGGTTTGGTATATAACTTCACCCACTTTCAGAACAGCGACTGATTTGTGATATTTTTTCTATGTCATAGAAAAGGACTACCTGACAAGCAGAATAACTGCTAGTTCTCCTGTCTCCAGCAAGTTATTATTTGCTTTTGCATGTTTAAAAAAGAACATTTGAAGTCTTTTGATGTTATTGCTAATATCTCTGAGGACATCATGAGAAATGAAGTTCTGGACAATTTGTGATCATTAAAGAGTGGGGCAAAAGCCCTGCTTGCCTTGAAGTCTGTGGGAAATTTGGCACTGACATTAGGAGACAGGATTACTTAGAAATTGCATTTCCTTTCAAAGGGAAGGGAATTGCCTCCTGTTCCCCTGCTTCCTTGCACAGCACTCCCTGGTGTGTTTTCTATTTGTATTTGCACTGGAATCATTATGACTGCTGTTCTCCATGCAGGGTCCCTGATTCAATAAAGTTCTTATGTACCTGCCTAGGTGCCAAGTAGGCTAAATGCTCTAATTTTAGGGTTTGTCCTGAGAATTTAACATTTCTCAATCATCTATATTTTACTAAAAATGTTTGCTGTATTAACTTCTTATTAGAGGCCTTCACCAAACCACACATCAGAAGGATGTCACTGATATGAAGAAAAGATTTATCAGAGAGGGAAAATTGTGTGAAATCATTTCAACATGATACTGACAACCTAATCTCGTTTCTCTGGCTAGGATGGTTTCTGGGTGATAGCATGACTACGGGCCAAATTAGAATTCATTGTAATTCTGAAATGAGTGAGAAGGGGCAGTCTGTGCCCTGACTTATATACATGAAGCCCCCTGCAGTCAATGAAGTTGAAGAAAAAGAGCTGAAAACATAATTTCCCCCTCTCAGTTCAGTGACATTGCCCTGGGCTTACATCAGTGAAGCTGAGAGCAGACAGTCATTTAGTGGAATATTGCCAAGAGGAAAGATCATGGTGAGCCGCTAATATTTGTTGCTAGAAACAGTCCAGGAATGATACAGAAGCCAGATTTTTACGAAGCTTTGAAACTGTCCTCTAGGCACAGTGCATGGGTCAAGATACTAGGCTATAATGGGAGTCAAATGGGTCCTAAGCCTTCCTAATCCTGTCTGATCCAATGACTTCCTCTGTCATTTTAGCAGTTTCATTTGGCCTTCTTGAATCGCTTTCAGGCCAGGCATGAAACTTGGTATAAGAAAACCTTAGGAGCCAACTGGTCTTCAGATGCCACCTTAAGTATACAATCCATATAGTTGCTTTTCCTGCTTGTTGCAAATGATCGACAGATTTCCACCTGGCAATTAAACTGTTAACTATCCAGACTGAATAGAGAAGGTGCTGAACACCTCCTGCAAAGTAGTGAGAGTCATCAGTTGCTAATGTATAGGACCCTGCTGACTCCCAACTACAAAGTTATCCTGCTCGCTATTCTGATATATGCTTAGAGAAGAGCAGAACATGAGTCGATGCACTATTTCTACAAAGAAAACTGCTTGTGGGTCGAGAAATCACCACTGAAAGGAAGTCTGCTATCAGAACACATACAGGCTTCTGCAGCTGTACAGCCAATTTTTTATCAGCATGTAATTTAATACTAATGCACCCCCAAAACTAAACTTCCTCTTATTCACAAGTATGATGCTTCTTTCTAATACAGACAATCAAAAAATAATGTGGCATTTCAGAGGAATGTGGAAATCCCTAACTATGCTTTCATAGTATAACTCAGGTGATGATTCTCAATTTAAATGTAGTAGTTTCTGGGGGAAAAAAAAGTGTATTTAATTGTGTATACATGTGTATGCGTATGCAGGCATGTTTTCTTTCTGTCTCTCTATTCAAAGTGGAACACATTGCTCATCCTTTTGCCATATTGAGATCTGATTAAGCTATAAGTAAAGTTTTGTGTTATTACTTGTTTGAATGTTAAATAAACAAATGTTCAGGGGAATTATGCAACCATTTCAGGTACATGTTTTGATTGCCATTACTTAGTTGTCTTCTTTTACAGTAAGACTTGGTGAATATCTTTTTAGACAGACTGTGCTAGTGGTTGGAGGAATCTGTGCAGCTGGTTGCATAACAGTCACAAAACAACTGCTCGTGCTCCAAAGAAAGCACTGCAGCCGTATTGCACCTTCTGAATGTTTACCTATTTCAGAGGCCACTGAAATGTAGGTCACTGACCTAAAAATCAAAACCAAAGTCAAGCTCTTTTATTTCAATCATAGAAGCTAGTTGAAGTTAATTACTAACAAATATTCCTTTTGAAGGCTGTGGCTATGAATTTGTCAGCAGATGATGCTTGAGACATTGACCCCTTTATCAAGGTGAACTTAATCAACCCAGATGAATTGTTGTTTATCTGATGGAATGCTGTAATGACAATCTCCTTAATTCCAACTGCTGTGTAAATATTATAAAAACATTGAGTAGAAGTAGGTCCAAGATCTCAACCAGAAAATATTGTCCTTTGTGATTAATCAAATGAATATTAGGGAATAACTGTAGTGTTAATGAAGAAAAAAGTCAGCAATAGGAGGTTATATTAATGCTCATTTTCAGTTCTTCCTGAACACTGTTTTAGCTGCGTTAACATGCTCTGTAATCCTTTAGAGTCTTGCAGATTGGTCTCTATCTCTGACTTTGATCCCTGTGCCTTTGATCCCATATCTTCAAAATCTTCTGCTGACATCAGATCCACTTCTTAGAACACTTTTTTTCTCCACTATCCTTAGTCATAAATCCCATCAAAGAATGACTAATAAAATAAAAGACAATTCAAATAAAAAAAATCAAGAGCAGAGTACATTTAAGAAGGTTATATATATTCATCATAATATTACTTTTTATTTGAATTGTCGCTGTATCTTTTTGGCCTTTTTTTTTTCCACAAAAATTTCTGTTGGTGAATACTGTAGATGAAAAAAAAAAGTCTTCTGGTAGAAATCATCCTATCCAACTTTTGATATCCATAGTGTGGGCCTGTATCTGAGATAGTTATCCTATTACACACAATGGTTGTGTTGATCAATACAGTCAATAGAGTTTATAGTACAATAGATCTGACCAAAAGCTGAAAAGCTGATGTCTGCTTTAGGATGAGAGGAACTACACCTTAAATTCCTTTGATTTTATTGACCATCTCTTTGCTGGCTATAGATGGAGCAACGAGTTCATACACCGAAGTCTACACTGTAGTGAGATGTATCCCATCTCTCTTGACTGTAATAGGACTTGGATTAAGCCTTCAGTATGGACATATACTGAAGCCCCTTTTTTTTCTTTGCCTTTTAAGAAACTGAAAGTGCAATTAGAGGCCTGTGAGTAACATAAAAGCTGTGCTCTGTTTGCAGATGCACCTCAGTGAGTTTCTAACCCTGCAGCTGCTTTCATCATCACTCAAACAACAAATAACCTTTGACATGAATTAGAAACCTCTGGTTCACTTGTTGTCAGTATGAACAAAAATCACTCACATGAGTTTTCTGAGTGGGAGAGAGGATGCCATTAACTTGTCATTAGCAGGTAGGTTAATTACACAGATACCTTTCCCGTAGAAGCAATAATCTTATGCTCACTTGTCTGTGCCTGACATTGACTGTTGGTGACTTAATGCTCTCCCTGAGTTCCTTTTGATGTTTATTTGATTATTTTTGTTGCTGTTCTATGTTTTTGCTGGACAGCTCCCTTTTTTAAATGCAGCACTAACAAAAGCAACGGGAAGCCAGAGAACATGGAGCCCAGTTTGATCAGTCTTTTGTTAACAGGGCAACTAGTATCTGAGTGCTGAGTTTTTCACAGCTTGAAGAAAAATGGAGGCATACACTATTTGAATATCTCTTGGTTATCTTCATATATTCTCCTTCCTGCTGTCTCCTTCCACTTATATTCCGTGGTCCTCATGGGCTTTACCTAGTTACTTTGGATGACTGTCAGCACTTTTTCCAGATTCTGCTGTCACTTTTGATTTTAGTGACATGAAGTCATAGGCATGTGAATGTCTATGAGGTAACTGTAACCTCAGTACTGATATTTGCTCTGATGTAAATAAGTAACAGTATTTTACTAGTTGGAACAGGAAGAGCAGTACAGATAAAACACTGCCTCTGTTACAGTGTAAGGTTGGCAGATTAGTTGTGAACTTTGAGGAAAAGCCCTTCACATAGACACAAGCTGAAATGTCCTTGGTCATGGAATAGCTATGTCATATGTTTTCTATCTGAAATAAGGCCACATAATGCAAATGCAAACCAGGCTAATAGAAGTCAAAATCCCTTGATTTTGAGAACCACAAAATGATATTTTAGGAAGAGATAGTTTTGTTCCACTGTGCAGTGGGTGATGGATGTACAACATGGCAATGTTCTAAGAATTTCCCAAATGAATGAGTTATATACTTTATACGGTGATTGCACTTAACTAACTGCATATATAATGGTACATAAAACAGAGATGTAATTATGCCTCTGACATGAGTGCATCATCCTTACCAGGCCAAATCTGGAGGAAAGATCTTAAGGTCAAATATAAGCTCTTCTATAGTTATTATTATTAAGCATCCATTATGAGATCTCATTATATGATTGTCCAGTTCACACTTTCCTCCCTAACTCTGTCCTGGTGCAGCTACTCTTACAGCAGACATTTTTGTGGGCACTTGAGAAGACTCTGAGAAATAGGAGGAGTGTTGCCAACAGGAGTGATTAGGAGGAGTGTTTGCAGCAGGTCAAGGGAGGTGATCCTCCCCCCTCTACTCAGCTCTGGTGAGGCTGCACCTGGAGGTGCAGTTCTGGACTCTCCAGTATAAGACATATATGGAACTTCTAGAGAGGATCCAGCATTGAGCAACAAAGATGCTAAAGGGACTGGAACATCTATCTTATGAGGAAATAATAAGCGAGCTGGGCCTATTTAGCCTAGAGAAGACTGAAAGGAGAAGACTGAAAGGAGATCTGATCAATAAGTGTAAGTACCTGAGGGGAGAATGTAAGGAGGATGGGGCCAAACTCTTCTTTGTGGTGGCCAGTGACAGGATGAGGGGTAATGGGTACAAGTTGAAACACAGGAAGTTGCATCTCCATGTGAGGAAGAGCTTCTTTCCTGTGAGGGTGACAGAGCCCTGGAACAGGCTGCACAGAAAGGTTGTGGAGTCTCCTTCTTTGGAGATCTTCAAAATCCGCCTGCATGCCACCCTGTGGCTCGTGCTCTAGGTGTCCCTGCTTAAGCAGCGGAATTGGACTAGATGATTTCTAGAGGTCCTATCCAACCTTAACCAGTCTGTGATTCTGTGAATAATAATGAAAAAATACAAGAACTGCTTTCAGAAAAAAGATGCGCAGGTTGTAGGAAATGGGGGAAATATATTGAAGGAAATAAAAGGTTATGAGGTTAAAAAGAAGACACAGATCTTCTTTTCCAGGCTGACTTGCTGATATAAGTGTAGGGTGACTGAAGAGTCTTGCCTTCTATCTCTCTAAGAAGGCCCTAATTGCAATACAACAGCAATATGTGACTAAAAATTATGGTCTTGGTTAATGGTTATTTGAAAGGTTTAAACTTTTGGAACCTTTCCTTTTATGAGCCGTTCCACCTCTTTTCTGGGGACAGAGGTGAGGCTCACTGGCCTGTAGTTGCCTGGGTCCTCCTTCTTGCCTTTTTTGAAGACTGGCATGACATTGGCCTTCTTTCTGTCTTCCAGCACCTCCCCTGTTCTCCAGGATCTTTCAAAGATGATGGAGAGTGGCTTAGCTATGACCTCTGCCAGCTCCCGCAGCACTCTGGGGGGCATCCCATCAGGGCCCATGGATTTGTGGGTATTGAGTCTCCTTAGATGCTCTCTGACCCAATCTTCCTCTACCCAGGGCAAGTCTTCCTCTCTCCAGGCTTCTTTTCTTGTGCTTTGGGCCTGAGACTCTAAAGGGCTGCCCGTGGTAAACACCGAAGCAAAGAAGGCATTCAGCAATTCTGCTTTTTCTGTGTTATTCGTAACCAGGGTACCCACCCCATTCACCAGCGGACCCACGTTTTCCCTGATCTTCTTTTTGCTGTTAATATATTTGAAGAAGTTTTTCTTGTTATTTT
>NW_010588538.1:267887-344509 GCF_000705375.1 Tinamus guttatus
TGTCTGTGTGACACTCCCCTTCCCCCTTCTTGCCTAGTTTAAAGCCCTCCTAACCAGGTTGGCAAGCCTTTTGGCAAAGAGACGTGTGCCCCTCTTGCTGAGATGGGTCCCATCATTCCCCACTAGCTCGTGGTCATAAAACAGAGTCCAATGGTTATAGAAGCCAAAACTCTGTTGCCAAGCCCAGCAGCACAGCCAGTTGTTAATCTGCCATATCCTCCTTCTCCTCCCTGAATCTATTCCGCTCGTTGGTAGGATAGAGGAGAACACTACCTGGGCTTCTATGCCTTTGACTGTTGACTGAGAAACTGTTGACATACATACACATTTCAGTGTGTGGATTATGGCTACCTAGAACATTGTCTGGCAAAAGAAAAGAGCAACCAGGAACCAGATAATTATTTTATTTCCTACTTCTGGAAAAAAAATCACAGTTGTATACATCTCTTCTTCCAACTATCTATTAAAAAACTCCACTGTGGTAACAATGCCAGATTTCATCTGTGCAAGAACTATGTTTAAAGGCATTGAAATAGTAGAAGAGCTGAGGAATGTAAAATCCTGATTCTGAAGTGAAATCATAAAACCTTAAAAACTCACAACTCTTTAAGCTTTCTATCTGGTAAATCATCATCACCCTTATTTTTACCTACTGTTCAGGTCATTGAAATAGTAAATAGCTAACCATTTTATTTCTTTCCCTCCTACTGCATTTTTGGAAAGCAAATAGACATCTCTTTCTAACTATGAAAAATATAAATCTGTCCCCCTTGCCAAGCCTTCCTTTATGGCAACATTTTAGCACTTAGCACTAACTGGTGATGGATACATTTCATCCAGAAAATTCAATTGCTTTTCCCTGCTACTGCTGCTATGGTTACAGATAATAACATAACTTCTTGTTCTGATGGTGACAGTGATGAGGGGTGTTATGGTGGGTCAGGACAAGAAGGTACAAGGTCAAAAAGAATCTTCTGAAGGCCAATCTCAGTGGTGGCTGAGCAGCACTTGAAGCACACATCCTGAATCCTCTGTAGGAGTTGAAGCAAGAGTAATCTTTTCTTTCATTTCTTAACAAATTCCTACAAATGTATGTGTGTCACTTATGTCTTTTGCCGTATTTTAAAATACAGCTGTGTGTATCTGTATTTTTCTAATTAATAGCCCTGGTTAAAGAACAAAACAAGTGTTAGGGAAGAAGATAGATATTCAGTAATATTCATGGGACTGGGAGGAGGTTTACTATACAGGAGGAAGTGGTGAAGTCAGATTTAATAGGAAATTAGTTCCAATTCCACTGAAAAACTTTTAGCAGACCAAAAACTAAAGCTTTTTTTTTTTTTTTTCCTCTCTCAGAGACATGCCTGAGTTGTTGCTAACTCTAACTCTGCCTCTTCTTCTTCACACCTATTATACCTCACGGTATACCCCCTGATATGCCTCTGTCACTCTGGAAAAGTGTATATTTTTAAAAGAATTCTCAATACCTGTAATGATGACATCTTCCTGTTATTAATTTTAGTAGTTTACTTTGGATTTTTCAGGAAGCTGTCCTACAAATCTTAACTATGGTAGTTTTTGTCTAATCCTTTATGGTGATGAGAGAGAGGTAAAGAGACAAAATTGGTGTTTTCTTGAAGTCTGCTGCTTTTATAATACCTCCTGTAAATCTCACAGACTTTGTTTCCCTTGCTGAATCTGAAATAGGAGAAGACACAAAATGGGTAGCATTCCTCAGGCCTCTACTTCCAGCTGCTCTCTGCTGTAATTTTTCCAAACCACGGAAAGCAAAAGCACTGAGACAGAATCTTTGCTCATTTACACCTACGTAAATTCTGAGATAATGCCAGCAAAGTCAAAGGAGTTTCATAACAATGAAAATAATTTGAAATCAGACTTGAATGAACTACTTTTACTTCTTTCTCAAGAGAGGAAATTCAGAGAAATTCAGAGATGTTTGAAATATCATGCTGCCTAAGCATGTAGAGATCCTGCATATCAATGCTAACTCAATAGAGTTCTTCTTCTTGTGATTTCTGACACTGACCATCCCTGCTCAGGTTCCATGCTTCATAATGTAGATTGCATCAGTGCCAAAACATGAGGTTTTTATAAGGCAGTGAAAAGCAACACCCTTCTCACCTTGCAGATGCAATTTTTTCCAGTATTACAATGCATCCATCTAACATTCTATTTTTTTTTCCTGATGATTTGCCTACTTTCGTGACTTGACTTACATGAATTGTGGCCACGCTTGTGGTGTTCGACATGAAATGCAGAACTGCAGTTGTAGTTTAATCCAATAATCTGAAATGCAGAATTTAAAACCTAACATGCAAAGAATTATCTAAAATAAAACAGCAACTGCAGAGAGTGAAAGACTTTACATTAGGCCCCAGTTCATTTACAGGGTATCCCAAGAAGATTTGCTCTGATACCTAACTCCAGATATGATAAAATCTCTAATTAAATACGACACTGCTAAATACATCTGCTGTAAGAACTGAGTCCTGGTCATCATGACAAGCGGTAAAGAAGCTGATCTGTGTTGCTCTGGGCTAACTCTCCTTAGGGTAGAATGACTGTGCCTCTGCTGGGTGATACTGTGTTCTTCGTCTTTTCTGAACAACATGTGGTCTTCTCATGGCCTTAAGACATAATCAGCATCTAAAATACTTAAAGGATGGAACAGCTAGCTGCCTTACAGAGACAGACTAAGAAGGCTAAGATTCTTCAACTTGAGAAGTCTGCTGAGAGGGGATATTAATCAGTTTCATGGAATCATGAAGTGGTGGATCAGGTAAGTCAGAGATGATAAAATTTAGCCAGCTTTCACAGCTCTTGAACTATAGGGTCATTCACTGAAACAGGTTGCTGATTGGTTTAAAAGAGATAAAATAATGTTGTTTTTAGATATATATGAGAGAATGTAATTACTTCCAGGATTTGTTGGCATGGATTTAGGAAGACAGACAGCATCAGTATCTTCAGAAAGGAATGAGACAAATTTGTGGACACCAGGTTAACAAAGATACCCAACAGGAGATATGCTCTCTATATCTCTAATCTAGCAACTGCAGAAGCTGAAGAAGCATGGATGCATGGGCCACAGAGTCCAGGGTTCTGGGCTTTCCTTGCATAGTATATCCTACTGCCCCTGCAAGAGACAAAATACTGAGCTAGATCATTATAACCATTAGCAAATTTCTTCTGGTCAAATGTTTTGTGATGTATTTTCCATTTGAACTGTCAGAAATATTTTAACTAGCTTCTGAAGACCACTGGAGTGCTGTTTTTATGGCTTTTAACTGAGGCCCTTGGGTGATGCATAAGACCATGAACAAAGGTTCAAATCTTTCTGGGATTGTCTGGAAGACAGTATAGGGAAAAAGGAGTCAAATTTGCTCAACACTGTCCAGGCCGAGTCCCTTCTGTGAACTCTCAAGACGCACATTCGTGTCCAGGTTTTGTTCTGGAGGGAATTAGCTGTTTTACTCCAAAATAAGTTCTGGGAATAAGTAACTTTTATGACTTTCATAGAACAGTGTTAGTCAGGGGATATAGGACAGAATCCTGAGTCATTTGGGAATGTGAATATAACTGGACTAGTCTTCAACTACGGTGCTAGCTAGTCTGCTTTACTGAAGAAGGATCAGCACAACCTGTGTTGGGTTAGAGCCAACGATAGGACCCTGCACAGGATCACGGTGATGACTTCCCTCCTTTCCTGGGTACACGACCAAGCACTCAGTCAACAGCGAGTCTTCTTTCTTTCATTGTCCTGCACGGTGCTGGCAATGAATAGGATCCTGGGGTTCTGGCTTGAGGGGATTATTAGGAAAAAAAACATATCCCACACAAAAATCCAGCACTAAGCAATGTGGCAATTTAAAAGACTGATGAAGTGAAGGTATTGAACTTTAACAGCAAGCTTTTCCAGGTAAGCTTCACTTCCCTAAACATCAACAAAGCAAGGGGAGACTGAAGCTATGTCTACTTTGTATAAACCAGCAAGAAGAGAGCAATGAAGGGCCCCCATATGGGAGCACATGGTGACCTCCTCCTTGCTTTTCTCAAATCCACATGTTCCTGTGGCTATGGTAAAAATGTCTTTTAAATGTTTGGTATGATTTAACTGCATATACAACTTTACCAACACGCCCATTTTTATACAGACTTCTTTTTGCCTTCATAGAGACATTTTTTTTGGCATGATGTTGTGGCACTAGAGACAGAAGGGTATGGGTTTTTGTGACACTGAAGGAGCATAAGATTCTACGTTCTGAAAGAGAGCTTTCTTAGAGACAAAAGGTTTTCTTTTAGAGTTCGACAACTGCCAGAATCACTGTGAAAATTGTGTTGATGGTTGATTCCTACAGAAAAGTTGGGATGAGATTATTTGCTTCCTCATGTCTGATTTATTGCTTTATCTCCTTTTTAGACCACTGTTCTCCTAGGTCATGGATAACAACATTTATTTCAACATCTTTCTAGAGAAAGCAAAAAACAAGTCTGAGGGTAGCCCGCTGCAGTCTAGGATATACAGTCCTAAATATGCAGCTCCTCATTCTGCCCAAGCAAAAACTGTGGTGTAAGGGAGCCCTGATGATAGATTGTTTTTCACTTCTCCCTCTCTCTTTTCAAATTTAAAAAAAATGTTTCTGCTATCTTGTTTGAATCCCTAAAATTGTCTATTCTTTTCAATCTGTAAATGGTTTCCTGTGTGATGTTTATTTGTTTCCATTATTCCTTTTAGGTTTGAATGCACTTGTTGTAACAGTGATAATAATTTGCCCTTCATGTTAAAACCCTATTAGCACTTGGCTGAGGTATCCGAGAATTGAGACACTTAGATCTAGTTCCTGGAAAGATATATTCAGCTTCCCATATATTTAGGAGTGTAGCTGATTGTTTCATAAGAGCAGCCTAAAGAGAGACAATAGATGAACATTGTCAGTTTTGACTAAATTTCAGATGGAAATTTCTGTTAAATCAAAATTCTCTTTAAATGGAACTCATGATGAGTAAACTTCAAATCAATAAAATGTTAATATGATTTTTTAAGAAATTAAACTGATTAATATTATGTTATGAACTACTATCTAGTCTCTGTGTTAGAGGACACGAATTCACATTGCATTTGTCTGCTTATTGCAGGTTATTTCCTAAGTGAATTATTTCTAACTTGACATAATTAATATCTCTATTCTCCCTTACTTTATAGATTAATTGCATCCAGTCTGCTAGAACAGATTTATCAAATGAAGAATTATATGGCCCTCTTAAATATGACACCAACTTTCCCATGCAATTGTTTACATGATGTTTACATGATTGGTGGAGAGAAGGTATCATTGTACCTTAATAGTAGATTTTATGCATCTATGAAGCAAGGGAGATTCAAAGCAGTCTTTAAAAAATCATTTTTGCATATGAAATGCATGCTTGTGTATACTCCAAAGTAATTACACAGAGAAACTGTGATTCGTTTTATGCTCAATGTGACCCACTTTGTGCCAATAAGCAATTGCACTTGTAACTGTCCATTTGGCAGGTGTAATAATGTATTTGCTTTCCTGCGTGCCTATTTTGGAGAATACAAACCAAGACCTCACGGTTTGCAATGGAACAAATGAGGCATGGTACTGCACCACCGAGAAGGCTGCCTCTGCATGCAAATTCCTTGAGTCAGGAGAAGTGCTGATTCCTAGGACAAAAGCAGCTTGCCTCACTGATTAATTCTCTATTAATTATTTTAGAACTTCCCTATTAGCTGTAATTTCTCTCTTGTAAGCTTGTTGAACAGGTGTTTTTAGCCCTTAAGACCTGCTGAGGAGCAAGTTCTCTTTTTATTTACATTTTTAATTGCTTAGTTGAGACAGGCAGCCGCGATGAAGAAGTGATTTCACTGAATAATTTGGCTTGGCATTTTGATGTCTATTTTTATGGAGTTCCATGTTATCTGTCTCATCCTGACCTATGCCATATTATCCAGGAACACATACCTTCATTTTAACCAGTTCTGTAATGCTGTGGTAAAGAATTATCATATACCCTCTAAACATGTATTTAATTATATGTATCCACCCATGACTCTTCTATTTTTTTCTGTATGTCAGCAAGGTCAAACTCATTCCTCTTCTAATTATACACAGTACCTACTCAACTCTTTATTACTCAAGAATGTCAGCTGTTGAAGTGATTACATTATAGCTAAAGGAAAAAAAAAGTGAGAAAAAGAGAGTCTGCAAAGAATTTAAAACCTAAAGAGGAAAAGAAAATTATTCGCATTGCCACTGAATGTACTAAGTCCACTATTGTTTCATGTCATCAGCAGTTTGGGGACCTAGCTTGAATTTAGGTCAGAAATGCCAGTTTTCTTCACTTTACTTTCTTTGATTATTATTATGTAATTATGAGTCATAAGGTTCGCATGAGATTAGCTACATTCAGGGGGGCATCTGCATGAGAGAGAGGATTTTTTTTTTGTCTTGCTGAAGTTCAGATTGGAACTGAAAGAAAATCAACCTAAGACCTGTGTACTGGACTCTTGCCTGCTACAACTTAAAAACTCAAGGGTCTGAAAAATTACATCCGTACATTAAATCAGACTGTTTAGGACATCCCAGAAAGGAAACAGCACTAGTTTTTATGAAATAAACAGTTCCCAGGGCCTGTCTCTGTTTTTTTCATGGTGGTTTCCAATTAATTAGTTGTTTGCCCTATATCTCTTCTTTTGAGGAAGATTTATTGAGGAGGTTCTTCTGAGCAGAAGTTGTCTTTTCCTTGTGAAATCTAAAAGTGTTCTTTGCTTTATCAGTAAAGAATCTATGTCCTATACTTTATAAGTCTTTGTTGCTCAAAACTTTCTCATTTAGCAGTGGACAAAGCTTAGACATATTGATTATTCTAGATATACTAGATATACTATCTACCTATACTTCGGTGCTCTTCCTTAGAAGGACACAAGGAAAGGAGACCCGTGTGCATAACCTGAGTTATTTTAATAGGAATTGGATTTGCTTTTTTCCTGGTGTTTTGTGATTTGGGTTTACTTTGGACAGTGGCAGAATGAAGTGCACTTAGCACTTGACACAATTAATTTTGTGGTTATTAGATATGACAGCAGGTCTGGAAAGAGCCCTAAATTAGCTTTTCACAGGGATAACGGCTTTCCTTTAGCATGTACCCTCTGGCTCATACTACTGTATTCTACATACTGAAACCTGAAGGCAGAGATTTGTCAGTTGATTTTGATCACCCCAGGAACGGAGGAAAAATGCCTACTTTTTTCCTGTCAATTTTGCCCTAAGCAGAGTTAAGCGTGCACTGTGTATTTAATCAATTTTGGTCAGGGAGCATTTCACTTGCCAGTTGTTATTGTACCTGGTGGCCATAGTAAGATAATATTGCTCTTAAATTTTAGGTTTATGTGCTTGCATTTTTGCAGTTAGTTACAATTCACAGAAATTAAATAGCAATTTAACTGTTGTTGACATTGTTACAGGTCAACAAAGTCAGAAATCTGTATTTCAGCACACTACTGATAATAAAGTCCCTTTTCTGCTGGAAAGAGAAAAGACTGGATGAGCTGACTTCAATAGTTATTTCAATTATATTTGATTCTCCTGCATCACTTTTGCATCATGAACTAAAGAGGAGATATATTCAGGTAGCAGTGATTGCATGGCTTTTTCAGGATTTTTTAAAGCTGATTATTTTATTCCTGTTCATCTTTCAAACTTACTCAATTGCCAGCATGAACATTTACAGTTATTCATTTATTCACATGAAAATTTTGGATCAGCTACAGCAGTTTACAGCGTTGTTTTGAATTCATCACTTCTTTGAGCTGAAAAAAATAAACAAAAGAAAATATTTCACACTTTAAGACAAAACTATTTTTTAAAAAAATGTCATTAAAATTGATTAAAATTAAAATTTCATAAATTCACTTAATTTTACATTTTAATGTAATAAAACCCTCATATAATATATATTTCAAGTTGAAAATGTATCTTTTGACGTAAAATTATTTGGAGATGAGAATGTTTTGCCTGGATAAAAAAAAAAAAGAAAAAAAATCACCTTGTATTATCCAAAATGATTTTTTAAAGTTTCTTCAGTATCTCATGGAAAAAATGAATTGTCTTGGAGGTCCATGCTTGTGTTCCACATTATCCTTTGACAGAATTTGGGTCTCATTTTTAGATTCATTAAACTGATTGGAGGATTGCATTAAAGTGCAATCTAATTTTCCATTTCATTATGAAATTAGATGAGACAACGTGGTTCAGGCTAAGTTTTATTTTCACACTCAAACTATAATGAGATGGGAAAAACAGATATGAAGTGAAATGGAAGAAAACAATCACAGGGAACCTGTGTCAAAAAGCTGCATGAGATTCAAAGAAACCAGAACTTGAAGGAACCTTTAAGGTAAATCTTGTCAAATCACAGAAGGGTTAAGGTTGGAAGAGACCTCTAGAGATCATCTAATCCAACCCCCCTGTCCAGCAAGGACACCCAGAGCACATGGTGGCATCCAGCTGATCTTTATAATAAGCATAATTAGTCCCATAATCTAATCATGATATCAACAACTTGTGCTTGGTTAGCTGGACTTAAAATCTTAATGAAAGGTTCAAATGCTACAGTTCGGCAATTTTTGGTTTGTTGATGATTTGAAGGACTGACAACTCAGGAGGGCTGGTGAACCTCATAGCAAGAAGAGTTCTAGGTCTATCAAATATGGAAATTCACTATCAATAGAAACCATCCAAAGTTCAAGAGCACAGTAATTATAGTTAAATCAGGTCATTTTGTCATGAGAGAACTCTAAAAGAGATTATATCATTTCCTGGCATAAAAGGAAACATTTGAGATTCTTGATGATACCAGAGTTGATCAGTTTCAGAGTGTTTTAACATTAAAGCATGCCGGTAACATGAGGATATGCCAGCAATGGTGAAATAAAAGAATAAGTCTTAATGAAATTTAACCTTCTAGATACACTAATTAAAAAGCACAGCATTCACTTTTTAATACTCGATATTTTATCAGGCAATATTTTTTAAAGGCTGGATTAGTTGTTAGTACCAGAAAGGAAATCCTCTTTTTTTTTTTCAATTAAAACAAAAACAAACAAGAAAAGTTTTTATGAAGAGAAGGCCTGAAGTTTCCATTTTAAAGTAGTGACATCAGAGAACATACATAGTAATTCCTCAAGTGCAAAGAAATTACAAATGTAGACTTATACATGTAGGGTTTGAAATGAAGCCATAACACACTGAATCACTCGGATATTAATTGGTTATGGAAATTTTACTATATTGTTATGTATTTCTAATTTTTATTTATTTCTAGTGTGCTGCATTTAGAGATGACCTGGATTTTAAAGTAGTCTTTTCTTCTACAGCTGCTGGGGTAGGAGAGTTTTTTTCCCTCTTATACCAAAGGCTGACGGTGAAGGAACTGAGACTTGCTACATTCTTCTGTGAGATGAGGAAGACAGGAATAAGCAGTTTGTATAAGACATGATTTTTCCACAAAGCAGACTCTTTCTGGTTTTAGTGGGATCTAGATAAAGTGTAGCAATTGGCTTTTTTAGAGTATTTGGATATTAGTCTAATATCAAAATAAAACAAAATAATGGTTACTAGAAAATAGGCTGGAATATAGTAATTTTTGTCTGCAATTTTAAAGGAAGGTAGGTGGATGCATGATCTATTGTCTTTCATTAGTTTTGAGTGGTTTTATTAACCTAAAGACTCTTAATTCTCAAAAATTCTAATTTCACAGTAATTCAAATTGTGATATCAAATCAATTAGGAAATCCAGTCCAAATTAATCTAATCACATGAACAAAAATATACCTATATACTTTTGCTTATATTTTGATTATACAATATGTCTCAATCAACTTTTTTCACAGTTGCGGACATGTTGTTCTAAAATTCTGTATTCTGAGGCATTTATTCTTATTATTACCTGTGCAAGATAATACGTACTCTTTCTGACACTAATGATCTACTCTGTAATTGTGCCATAAATTTTTAATATCTGTTGTTTTTTTTTTTTCAAACAATGGATCTCAATGGGATAACCACTCTGACAGTGTCTCTAATCTTGGCTCAAGAGAAAAAAAAATCTTCATTTTGTTCTTTATGCCTGACATATTTCACCATAGAATCATACTGTTTTCCTTTAAATTAATGCTGGCTCCATACTGTTTTTCTCTATTTGCAGGTATTAATGAATAAATTTAAACTCTGAATCACAAGTTTTTAAATTGGTTGAAGCAATAAATGTATAGCTATGTTCGTAAGTATATATGATAGGAGTCAATGCTTGGCTATATATCCTACCTTGGTGTGCATGCAAAATTTCCATTACTGTTAATGGGAGATAATGTGGGTGTTTCGAGGGCAGAATATATTCCAGGCAGCATCCTGTAGCCAATCTCTTTTCCCTGCTTCTCTCATTTTTTTCTTTTTTGAATACTGTTTTCTACTATAACTTAACATTTGAATTCGAATTTTAGAAACTTTCCTGAAAACAATAACAATATTTATACCTCCATCACAAGAGAAGGATTTTACAAGATTTACCGTGGGCACACCTCTCCAGGTGATTAAACATGGCAAGGGTGCAAGCCCAAGGCATGTTTGGCCAGGGGTAGAAACCTATACTGCCTATATGCAGATATGTCTGATCAGACGAATCTCAGTAAATTTCAGTTGTATAATTAGAACCACTCAGAAATAACATAAAGAAAATCAGGGTTACTAATAACATTGCTAGGCATATAAAAAGGACATTGGTATAATCATAGTGGTGCAGGGGTAGTGTCCATATGGCAGAAAATAAATCAGTTGTCCCTTTGTACAGGCTGCAGATCAGACGATTAATAGCACAAAACGTTCCCTCCATATAGATCAGTCTGCAAGCATATTCAGAGGATGTTTAGTGCCACTGTCTATTCAAAAGGGCTAAATAAAGATTTCTCAATGAGAACGAGCTGTATACCATTTTTATTAGTACTGATTTCATAAAAAAAAAAACTTTTTAAAGTGCTGTTTTTTGAGAGAGTAACCCCCATGATGCGTCTCCCAGAAGTCATGGGGCTTTCACAGCAAATGATGCCAGGAAGGCTCACAGGTTCAAGACAATAATCTATATAAGATCACCAAGGCAATTCCTCTTGTTTTTTTTTATTTTTTTAATACTTCCATTGCTCTTAATGTTCTTTGCCATAACTCCATAATGCCTCTTGAAGTCAAAAAAAGGTGAGAATGAGAGAAGTTCATGAAACAGAGATGCTTGTTCCCCTCACAAGGAAAAGGTGGTGTGGAAATCCCCACATAATCTGAAGAAGTTGGGTCTGTTCCCGCTGCTGCTGAGATGTATATATAGCATTGTGACAAGCTGGATTTCCTCTGGCGCAGGGTCTTGGCTAGAGAAAACAGCATTGTTCATTTTTTTCCCCACAATGAAATGGGTTAGAAGGAAAGTACTTGGAGGAAACATCCCATTAAAATAAATAAATAAGCAAATACATATCTAAAATAAATAAATAAAGATGAGGAATAAAACTTCTCTAATTGGGAGGGCGGATCCAGGTTCCCAGTGACCAGTGCTTGCAGACTAGGTGTGACTACAAAGTTCCAGTTACCCTAAATACATAGTCTGCCCTGTCATCACCAGATGCCAAACACTGGGCTGTTTCGTTATTTCTCAAAATTAAAATTCCTCTTGGAAATTAATGATTACTAACCTTGAGATCAACTTGCAACAGTAAAAATGCAAATAAGATTTAACACAGTTAGACACACAGTCAGGTTTAATAGGCCCGGAAGAAATATCTGCTATTGAAATTCTGAGGCGTTCACTGTAGACAGCAAAACACTAACAGATGAACTGAAGTCACTTTGATTCTGAACATGCTTAAGGCTGCTGTTAAGATGGTGGTGTTGTGAGGTGGTACAGGATGGTTTTATTGGTTAAAAACACATTAATTGTTAACTCTGCCTAGGACTGATTTTAACTCTCTTAGGTGGAATAAACAAAGAAATGAAAATGAGTGGGGGGGGAAAAAAAGTGATGATACAAATACTCTAATATTGCTTTAAAAGCTCAAACCCAATACACTATGCACAGATGTTAGTGAAAGAGGTATTGGTACAACAATAGAACAACATAATTTATTTGAAAGAATTGCCAAGGGAAGGTGATATTGCAATAAAAAACTGCTAGATTTGGAGGAGAAAAACAGAGCTTAAAACCAGAAGAAAAGTATGCCCATGTAGCCCCTTGTTTGTGTTGGAACTGTGCCTTGCTTTGGTCATTTTATTGTGCTCCTAGGGAATTAAGTGCATTTTTGCTTCCAATAGATAGACCTTTTGTTTTTATAGCCTAGGTTTCCTCATGAAAGCTTTAGCTACTAACTGTGGCACCGCTCTCCAGGGAAACATATGCAAACAAGATACAATAGCCTCTTGCCTACAGTACTGTCATATTTCATTTGGAAAATTATATGAGGAGATTTCATACAGAAGAAACACTCCTTGCACTGCTTGATTTGTGAATTGAATGCTAGACTATTCTTATTAGACATCAAATAAAAAACACATCCAAGAGATTACGAGTATAGTTATACTCAATATCCCAACTTTGTCTAGCTTTAAGTACCCCAAAGTCTTAGTGTATTCCCTTGGATGGACACAGTTTTTATGGGCAATATATTGTGTAGACTTGAACCAAATTGTTTGGCTCTGGAAGAAATCAACATGCTGAAAGGATTATGTATGTAAATAAAACTTTATATATATATATATATTGTTGTGTATATTTCCCAAATGCTAAGGAAATAAATAACTAAGGTAGCATATGAAAGGTAGAAGATAAGATGGCTATCGGACTGTAGTACATAAATCTTTGTCTTCAGGTATGGTTTTATGAAAAGGAAAGCGAGAAGAAATGAAATAACTTTCTATATCAAGATGGTTCACAGATGAAAAGAAAAATATCTTTTTGTCTTGAATTTGATTTCTTTGGTCTGGAGAGATTTACAGGCCCAGAAGTTTGAACCAGCCAACTCTAATTCCACTTAAACATCCTCTCTTTCAGGAAGATTACCTCTTGAATGGGCCCCTCTATTGCCCTGTCACTCTTTTTTCCATATAGAACCATTTCACAAGGATTTTTTTTTGCAGGGTAGGACATGATCCAAACCCCACAACAATTTATTTGAATGTCTTGATCTGAGTGATTTGCCTCACTGCCTAAGTGGAGTTTATTAGAATAGCAACATTCCCATTCAAAGCTTTTGACGAAGGAGGAGACAGGTGGATGAAAATTGCCCCATCTATCTGCTGGAGGGTTGCTGTGCAGTACGGTATAGAACCGAAAAAATGACTAAAAATTATTAATTGGAATGGAGCTTCTTTGTGCTGTTATGTGACAAATAACCACCAAGATATACAAAGCACAGCAGTGTTGATGGTAGGGGAAATGGGTACCATTTCTGCAAGTCATACATGAGATGTCATTGGGTGTCTTCAGCCAAACAATTGCAAAAGATGCTTATTCCTCACAGCAAATCTGTCCATAATTTGCACCCACTTTGCAGGAAGGTAGGATTTTCGTTGTAAACGTGACTAAGAAATATAGGATGAAGAAAAGCTTTTCGCAAAAAATGTGGGCAAAGCAAGACATGGAAGAATCTGTAACCTTATAAAATAGACAAAACCCAGACTTAAAAGTTGAACAGTGTCCATTGCCTGTGTATATATGTCTTATATTACAGGTGTTTGCATGTTTATTTTGAAGAAGGACATTTAAAAGTGAACATTTTGTTCTATGAGTATGTTCTTGGGTGCACTGCATTTCCCACATGGTATTTCCTAAGTGTTCAGTACTTGTTGCTGCAATGCCAGACTTCTTTTAGAAAGGCTTCTGTGCCAACAGAGAGTGTGTAACTTCTCAAGTTTTTAATAAAGAAAAGTGGAAAAAAAAATAAATTCCATCATGTAGCAACTAAGTGACACCTCCATGCATCATTATGGCCTGGAAACCTTTAGATCCACAGCACAATCTCTTTCCTACCTCTCGGGTAATTCTCATCCCTTCCTCTGAGTAGCATTCATTCACACCCAAACACACTCTTTGTGTCTTTTCCAGTGGGGATGTACATGAGGTTTAGCTCATAAATATGTAGAGTTCCAGACATATCTATCTGCCCCATTCTCTAAGTGGCCAGTGTCCTAGTATGTAAGGCCACATATAATTCGTAAGATCTTGTTGATTTGATTTTTGCACACTTCAGATTGCAGTATATCCTGCTTCACAGAACCTGAACTTAGCAACCAGCAGGGAAAACAGAGTTCACACATGAAAGACTGTGTGGTCAGGTTTTCTTGAAAAGCTGCAAATTAGTAACAGAAATAACATGAGATAGGTCCATAGCACATATTTCACCCATAACATGAGATACATCTGTAGCAGAGATTTAACTTTCCACCTGCTAAATTTTGGACCTCTATTACAATATCTATCATTCTTGGCACTATTCCAAGGAACAGCTTTAAGGTTTTGGTTTTTTGTTAATATGTTCAAACAGTGAGATTTCTCTGATTCTCTTTCTGAGAAATAGATGATGTATTTTGAATCATGGTTTCCTTAAAAATTTCAGTCTAAAGGGGATAGCAAGTCTGCAAAATTTTAGCCTGAGTGGCTACAGTTTGACAGAATTTTAAACTATTGAAAATCAGAATTTATTAGGAAGGGTGTTCAGAAACTTCAAATGTAGGTGTTGCTATCATCTCCATTAACAAGATGTGAAAATTCATCAGCTATTTACAGAAAATGAGACTCACATGTATTATAGTGTGTGTATATTAATATGCATATGGAGAGAGAGAGAGAGAGAATATAAAATACTTCTTTCCATAATTTTTTAATGAGACAAAATTGTATGTTACCAAGAAAAGCAGGCCTACTTAAGAAATTAAATGGAACAGAAATAGGAACAACTTCGGCTTTATGCATTCCTTTGACAAATCTCTGTAGTTTTTATGAATGTATAATCCAGCTCCCACCATAGTTTTCTGCTGGGACATCTTTCAGATGATTGGTTTTGTGCAGACATATTAGTCTGATGCTGCTAATGTCTCATAAAATAAACTGCTCCTGTCTGTGTGCTAAAAGTGACTCTTAAAAGGATGTAGTTTAGGTGGACTAATGGAAAAGTGGGAGAATCAGATTTAAATATGGTGCTTGATATGCTTTTACATATTCCAAACAATCAAGAGACTGTGATCTTCCTTTTATAGGCAATATTTTAGAGTTTTATCTGGAAGAAGACAACTGATAACACACAAGCATGGTATCTCTTGCCAGTTATGAAGTGTAATGATTTCAGAAATATTCTAGACTGTTGTCAGACCAATTTGTGAGCAGATGCTGCAGAAATGATCTTGGTCCATGGCTCTCCTCTCCTCTCCTCTCCTCTCCTCTCCTCTCCTCTCTTTTTTTTTTTCCTTCAGATTATTGATTTATTGTGACATATTTTAAGTATCTCTGGCTGGCTGGCTGGCTGATACTTTTTTTACATTCCAGACTCTGCCTGCCCTCCTCTGGTCTTTCCACACCTGTACAGGCAAGGAATTGAGATGCTGAAATATCTGAAAAACAAAAAATGTTGATGGCTAAATAAGTATGCATAAAAGGGAAATTTGTTAATGTGCTAATTCTGAATATAACACCAGTCTTTACCTTGGGATAAGTACCTTGAGAAGTAGCTCCCAAATGTAGGAGCGCAGGCCTATTGCCTAGGCAGACCTTTATTTGTTTAGGCACTTTGGAAATCTCATGTTGAATGGCTTGGCCTAAATCTGTGTGGGTGAGATACTTATTTCAGGAAAGGAGAGTGAATCCAGGCTTCATGAGTCACTGCAGAATATCTGTATATACCATCCTGTCTTTTTTAGATTATTTCCTTCCTCAATTTTAAGATGTGAGAATTTGGAATTCTTAAGTTCATGGAAATTCAAAGATCAAAGAACAGTCTTTGTGTGGGTAACACAATGGTGGGAGACACTTGTTCTACATTTTCCCCTTCTCCAAGTTTCAGATCTCTTACTACCTCTAACACAAGGATCTCTTACAATCTCTGGCAAAGCGCAAGGAAGTCTTCTCAAGTCTTAACTTATTGCTCCAGATCCTCCTCTGCACTGCATGTAGCTGGGCAATGAAAGAGAACAGAAATAAAGTGTTCCCACTGCTGAAGTACTGCTAAAGCTCTGCTATCTAAATTTTGATGGCAAAGGTTTCTTCAAAGTAACTTGTGCCTGAGATAATCAGTAAATACCTCCTGCCTACCAAACAAAACCCATTATATCCCAGAGCTTCCTGTGGATCATCTTTAACTAATTTCTGAAAGCATTCGCTTACTGTTCGTGTGCATATGAAACGTGTATCAGTGGTATTCAGCGAGTTTGCACCAAGCAGTAGGAAGTTCTGTAGTGACTAATCTAATCTCGCTTACCACATCCTTCTTATAACTGCATTTTTTTGCCATTCCTCAGAAATGCCTCCTTTGACAGCTGGGAGGTATAAAAGGGATATTTTGGAAAATATACTTTGGAAAACTTTGCAGTGGGGTACAGTGTCTATCCCCTTCAGTGTGATGTGGCTGAAGATACAGACCCTTTGATTCCAGTCTTGGGGCCCCCATATAAGAAGGATGTGGTAGTCTATCGTCCTTAGTGTGAGGACCATGCATACGGGGATTTACAAGAAATAAATAAATAAACTATCCTAGGACATTGCTGACCACAGAAACTCAGGTGGGATTTATCTCCAGGCAATGTTGCATAAAAGTTGATGTCTATAGGTAGGTATCTCCGTGTACACTTGGTGTCTAAGAGATTTTGTCATCCCTGGAGTCAATACAGTGACAGTTTAGAGCTATTCAGTTCATTCTGTTAAGTGCTGAGTTCAATACAGTTTCCCACGCATAAGCATCTAGTGTCATTTGAGATTTGACACAGGGCAAGTGGTAGCTCATGGTCAGTCTCGATGCTTCAGGTTTAGAATTATACTTGAAAATTGTATAAGATAACTGAACTGAGATCCACATCTCCAGTGGCTGTAATACATTTGATACCTGGCTTACGTGTAAACATACCTTCATCTTGATTGCATACCTTCATCTTTAACTAAATCAACTCCTTCTCTAAAGGACAAGTTTAATACACTGATGACATATCAAAGTCACCAGCATTTCTGGAGTTAAAAGAAAATGTTTTCTTAAACTGTCCTTTAGAAATTTCCGATTAACAGTTAGTTTAGGAAAGGAAACAGTAAGCTCCCTGTGTCAGGGATGAGAAAAGAAATGTGTGAGGCCCTTCAAATCAAGTAGTTTCTCTCATTCAGAGGGCTGTGGATTTTCTAACCGAAGCAATTTCTTTGTTTCACTTTCACATTTATAACTTCACAGTCATATGGTGATAAATTAAACATCTATGAGTGTTTCCAATCTCTTCTGATTAAACCATGATATTTTTAGCAATGCATAAAGAGTTGAAAACAGTTACAACATTCCTCTAAATGCTCTACAAAAATGAATGCAAATCTCTAGCCAGAGAGTTCATAGTCTAGGTGCATAAGTAAATTTTCTATTAGTTCACATGAATCATTAGTTTATACTGTGACATCTTAATTTCACATACATTAATCGTGTGATTATTAGTTTAAGATAAACACAGTGAAAGAAATTTTTGAGAAAGATGACTAATAAAAGAGTTTTCAAGAGCAGTTGTTCATGCACAGTAGACAGGAACTTGTGCTGTTGCTATGTGTCTGAGAGGGAATACAAAAATTCCTGTCTCAATAAATAATAAAAAGATATCTACATTTTCAAGCCCTTTTCATGTCCATTGAGAAGTGTACCATAATGAGGGAGCTTCTGCAATCTGTCATCTCAGTTAATTCCAAAAAGAGCGGAGGAGAGGAGAGGAGAGGAGAGGAGAGGAGAGGAGAGGAGAGGAGAGGAGAGGAGAGAAAAAAAAGAGAAAGAAAAAAAGATGGAAAGAAAGAGAGAGAAAGAGAGAGAGAGGAAGAAGGAAAGAAAGAGAGAGAAAGAGAGAGAAAAAAAGAGAGAAAGAGAGAAAGAGAAAAAAAAAAGAAAGAGAAAGAAAAGAAAGAAACAGAATAGTGCAGAAAATTAGAAATAGCTGTGAGTTTTCCTGTGGAAGGTTTCTTCAGTAACTTACTGAAGGCCTCCATTATGCTGAAGTAAATGACTACTTTGCAATTGTATCTCAACTGTGCCAGAATGCAAGCAAGAAGGGAGAGAAATGTGCAGTTGATAAAACAGAAAAGATTGTACAGGTAAAACATGCACCCAAGACTTGATCAGAAAGGTAATTGAGAATTATTCCCTATGTGTTCATGCCTTGCACTGAAGCTCCTGGGAGTTAGTATTGCATTAGACCTTCAGAATTAGGCTATCAGCAAAAGCTTCTTACTGGTATGGATGTAGACATTAGGAAAAAAACTCATGTACTAGATTAATTGTTAATTCCTGCAATTTCTTCCCTGTTTCACTGAAGAGAGGAAAAACTTTCAAACCTGCCCCAAGGAACTCATTTAGCTTGAAATATGTACTGTTCCATTTGCATTAGTTTAGAGGGAGTTTTCAAGGCACCCTCATTAGCTTGGGTTTAAGCTATTCTTTACTTGCCTTTCTTACTGTAAGTGTTCCCATTCATGGAACTGGCAACAGATTCCTGCTTTTAAGAGTAATCTTGGCTCCTTTCTGGCATCTGACATGCCCAGCTAGAACAGCCCAAGAACATCTGGATCATCTGCTTTACCAGCTGTGTTCTCCACTTGCATCTCATTATTCTATCTACCTCAAATTCAGCCTATGCTTTTGATTGATCTTCCCACTTATTTCTTCCCTGAAGGCTCAAATCTACACCCAGTGAAGGCAGTATGAATGTTATACAAGAAGGTCGAGCCTTTAGACTGTGATTTAACAAGGTACTTAAGCACATGCCTGGCTTAGCATACAAGAACCTTTCCGTTGCAAGCAGCAAGATTGCTACTGGCTTAATTGGGAACAAGAATGAGCTATGAACCATTAAGCAGCTGCTGAATTCCACTGCGGAGGTGCCTATATTTCAGTGATGGGCTGGGTGTGAGTCCTGTGAATAGTTTACGATGTGCTTTGCAACCTTAGGAATGAAAGCAGCTCTATACCAACCAAACCATGGAATTTACCAATCTAGGCAATATATCTGCTGGTCCACAGCCACTGAGAAGCTTGTAAAAAGGGAAATGGTATTTTCCATAACAAATTGAGAACTATATCTCCCTCATCCTGCAGGATAATCATTGAAGAAAATTCGTCAAGACTGTCACGATAAAGGAAAATTATTTTATGTGTCTATATGTGTCATATGTGAGAATAGGATTTTTAAGTACTTGTACATATATATACATGCATGTATATATATGCATGCATACACATCCACGTGCAAGGTAGTATATGTATTAATAGGGAAGATGGCGAATGTTGTTTCTGAGTTTGCTCGCCTTTGCCTTCTAAAATCCTGGAGTGGAAAAAACAACAAACCAGCATGCACGTTAAGCATTTACAAATAAACAACAAAAACAAAACAAAAACAAACAAACAAAAAAACAGATTTGTCTTATATTTATATATATGTATGTATAGATGTAAAGAAAAATAGCAAAAAATGAGGAGTATATCCAGATATACTGTTCCCTTGACATGATATTTGGTAAATCCTACATTTTTCATTGGTTGTGCTACTGTAGAATGTATTTGATATGTAGATGAGTGTAATAGGGTCATAGATATGTTGTAGCATCCATAGGCAGTTGAATATGACTCATCATTTTTGTAGGTGGGCATGATCTTCCTAATGCCCTTTACACTTAGATCAATTTATGATACTTTTAATGCTGTGTGAATCACATCCCTTAATGTTATCACTTGGCCACAATAAAGAATCTTAATTCTTTACATGGCGTAACACAACGAGTATGTTAGGTCATGGTTCAGCAAAGGGATCATGTTGCTCAGTTGCAGTTGCAGTACCTTCTAGTACCTCCTACCTATTGGCAAACATGAAGCTGCAATTGCAGCACCTTGGCCCTCCTCCAGCACAGGAAGCCCCTGCAGAGAAGATGTGACCTCACACTGCAAATGCAGCAGGTCTATGCCAAGTCCTGGGGTAGCACGAGGCTAGTACTGCACAAGTGGTCTTGTTCAGAGAGTGCAATAGGGTGGATCTGTGGATCCATGTATGAAAGTTTTAATGTAAATGCAATATGAACTACAGGTAGCCTGACTGCCTTTGCATGCCTCCTCCTGTGCTAGATTTGGGGTTAGGCAGTATGCTTGAATATACATTCATGCCACTATTGCTGCTTTTCGTGTACAGCAACAGCCCAAAAGTGCTATAGTCAAACTTGGTCACTTACCAGTCCCTGCGACAGTGCAATGTCCACAAAAATCATGCTGCAATACCGAGTAGAAGAGACTGCTTTTCAGGGGATTACACAAATCATGGCTGTAAATAGTCTTTTTTCTTCTTAGAAATGTATCACTGTCTCTGTGGTCATTTATCTATGATCAGTCCACTGATAAATTTTAAGAGGCAAAGCCTTCTTTATTTGAAGTTGTAGTTGAAGTCTGAGTGTCATTTATTTCAAATCAACATAACAAATCAAATTAAAAGAACGTCCTAATTTAGACTTTTTTGACTCTAAACTTATTCATTAATTCTTTCAGCCCCATGTGGCTACATAAGTTGATGCTGAGATTAAAGGTACTTGTGTGTACCTCTGTCCACAGTGAGACACCTCTAAAAGTCACCTGCTTGTTTGTGCATACTTTTACAATAAGGCCATGGTAACCATATGACAGGGCCTGAAAATGTTCCAGGTCACTTCTTTTAAAGGGAAGAAATATTAAAGGAAATCTACAACAACATTAAAAGGAGCTCAGAAGAAGCAATTTCAAAAGAACTGAATTACTGGTCAGGCAAGTTTATTAAAAAGAAGTGCATGTTATTGAATTTAAATGGAAGTTTCAGTGAAAGGGTTACATTCCGAGACCAATAGAGAGACCATCTCTCAGACAAATTGTTCATTGCTTCAGGTACCTGAATGAGGAAATTACTGAAGTATTGTTCCCAAAATGCATGCCTAGAGCCTTAGAAGAACACAAAGATCAGTGGCTCCTAAAGGATATATCATTTACACAGACTAGTTACACCAGAAGCTGTCAGGAAAGCCATCTGCCAATACTCTAATGTTTTGTTACTGAAAGCAGCAGCAACCATCTGTTGAAGGACACCACGGCCCTAAAGCAGAGTATTGTCTGATTTGGTCTTTTGCTTGTAGCTATGCATAAAATGTCAGGTGTTTAAGTGCTTATGAAGTACTTGGGGGTTTTGGCAAAAATTTGGACAGAAAGACATTGGAAGGTCTTGTTCATTCTTTCAATCACTTGACTTCAAGGGGCATGTTTAATGTTCATTTTCTGTGTGAAAAAGAGACATATAGGAAAAGATTAATTAACTTCAGTTTGCAACTTTATAATTCCATATGAACAGAGCACTAGAAATAGTGCTGTAGGCGTATGGGAAAGCCAAGGGCTACAGACTCAGAGGCACTCCAAGTGTCTGCGAAGAGGCTTGAAATCGTACAGTCATGTAAAATCATCACAAGCCTGGAAAGGACCTGAGCAGATTAGCTTCTCTGCCAGCTCAGGAACATGCTGCAAGGAGTCCAGGACAGTCCCCTCACACATCTAAGTCACACAAAACTGCTCTGAGGAATGGGTCTGTTCAGTTTCCCACTTTGGCCGATGAACCACCTAGTCAATCCTCCCCATGACTCTTCAAGCAGCCCTGTGCCTTTTAAGAGGCCTAGGGCAGACAGTTGATTGGATGTGTAGAGCTGGAAGCACTGAAAAACTGTTGTTTTTCTGGTTTGCCCTGAAATTCTCAGGCTGTCTCTGATCGCTATTGTTCAAGTTTTGAAGCAGAATATTTTACTTCTGCAGCATGTCATGTGCTCTTATTTTTAGCTTATTTGGCAATTGCTGAAGTGTTTGTTTCTGCTTCTACTAATTTCTTTATAACTGCATCTGTTGGGCTGGGGCTCAGTTCAGGAAAAACAATGACTGTGAGTTTATTATTTATGAATGCGCTAAGTGCATGGCTCTGTGCAGATAACTAGACAGAAAATCACATTTTCAAATTGCTATTGCTAGATGACTTAGGCTCATTTCCAAAAAATAATTAGGCACTTATAAGCCTTCTATTTTATGAAAATCAAGAGTATGCAGGAGACCTTTGACCTCAGATCTCAGGCTTGGAAAATGAACATATGAGTGTTTGAAATTTCACTCCTGGCTGTGATCCATCAAATGCCGTCTTGCAACATACTCTTTGCAAGTAGTCCTGTTGAACTGTCTCTGTTTACCTCACCACGAGTGAGCTGGGTTATGACCTCCGTATGGACGCGAATAGTGAGTAATAGAAACAGATGGAAGGGATGTTAAAGAGGGATTTTTTTTCTGTAATGTCACTGTGATAAACACTATTACTATTTCAAATTACTAATATACCACAGCCTATGGTTAAGATAGCATGATGCATCAATGAGGACCTCTTTTCATTAGCTTATCAAGCTAATCACTTGTCAAAGTATAGCTACTTTTTTGGTGTCAAAGTATACTTGTCAAAGTATAGCTACTTTTTTGGATGAAATTATTTAATCTGTTCAAGAAGTTTCCTCTTTTTCTATTTTCCCTTTTTTTTTTTTTTTTTGTGCCTAAGAATGAGGATGAGGACAGTACTTTTTCTTTTTCATCACAGAAACCCATATTGATGAGAGGTTCTGGCCCTTATTGTCTTTCAAGCGGTGGATTGAAATTTGGCAAAAGATGATATTGGTATGAGGAGTCTTTTGCTGTCTGCATAAAAATGTGGCCAAATCACGCGTTTCTGAGAAGAGCTGCTTTCCACAAGCTGAGGCATCGTTAAAGATCAGGGGCATCAGTTTCCTGTCTTGACAGAAAATGCCCTGTCCCTAGAGTAAACAAGACTTCTTTGCTTATTCCTTATGTCTCATTCTCTGGGACTGTGGTGGCAGTAGTCACAGAAAATTAGATAAAAGGGATTGGTCTCTTCTGCTTGCTGTCAATGTTCTCTTGATAATGCCCATCCCTGGGAACAGGTCCAGCTGAATTCAGGATACGAGCGGAGTCAAGAACAAAGTGTTCGATATCTCCGTCAGGAGGGACAGATGAGTCTCACTTGAAAGTCGTAAATGTGAGAGCACTGAAACTACGCTGGACACTCATCCTGCAATCAATCCAGGTACCAAAGTGAGTCTCTACTTTGGATCCCAAAGCCTGAATAAGTTTTTGCCCTCATATTTCATTTTCTATTCTAGTACATCATAGTGCTCCGCATGCTACACAGAGAAGGGTGCAGACTCATTGTTAATCACCTTTCAGTTGAAAAGTGACTTCTTTTTCAAATACATTTCAGCGTCTCTTTCTGAGAGTGAAAGAAGAAAAAGGACACTGTCCTCTTAGAACTTCAGGCAGAACCTGGCCTGAGGTGTTTGCTTCTCTTAACTGGAGTTGGGCCCTTTCGTCAGAGCTAATATCTCTTTTTCTGCAAATAAATGCCAAGGGACCTTTAATTAGCTGAAGTGATCAGCAGTCAGGACCCTCATTTTTCATTTAATCTGAAAATAGCACAGTGCCCCTTAGCATATTGCTGGAATATTGGCCCTGTATCAACGGAGAAAGAATAGTGCCAATTATTTAAACATACACACCACTTCCTGCAGCTTCTTCTGAGTTTCAAGTTTAGTTCATCTCAACAGCTAGAGAAGGACATTCTCATTTCTACAGTTTGTGGTGAAGGAATTCATTCTTCCTCTGGAAATTATTTTGTAGGGCTGATTCATAGCTTTTGCATTTGCTCTCTCATATGTTAATACAGCAAACTCTAGTGGTCAGTGCAGTGCAGAAAAAAAGAGTGAAAAAGGCAGACCTAATCTCTGCTATGCTGTACTACATTCACAGGTGAAACTAGGGCTCCACCCTTTGTGCTGTCCTTGTATACCACATGCTTCTGTTCTTAGCAAAACTCAAACACCTACTAACTCCTGCTGTTCAGAAATACAAAGCAGCTAGTCAAGTCTGAGCTTGGCATTTACCGAAGTCTCAGAGAGGCAGTCCTCAATTTCTGCAAGTACATATAGGACCACGGTACCAGCAATGATGCTCCATTCCCAAAGGTCCGAAGGTGGGATCCAAAGGTGGAGAGAAAGCTACTTCCCACCTTTGGACTTGCAGGTCAGTTCATCCTTGTTTTACTTGCTAAGCAGAAATGTACAAAATTAACAATTCCAGTGTATTCTCTGACATATCGCTGATCTTCAGATACTCATTGGTGTGCCTCAGTTGCATGGTAAATCCTGAGGTGAGGACTCCTTAAAGCAACGAATTGCTGCATCCGGGAGAAAAGATGTCCCTGTGTTAGAGCGGGCTGTACACTGGGTGCAGCAGAGAGCAGAATACTATGGTGGAGACAGACATGATGGAGCAAACTGCCAAGAGCCAAATCCATAGCTCTACACAAAGACTTGAGATCCATTTTAGCAGAGTTTGTTTGGTTATGATTTTTATTGGCAGCAGTAAAGTGAAAAAAGAAAAAAAAAGGCTACAATGAGAGCCAAATATTCTCATATAAATAACTGTAAATCCAAGTCAGCAGACTGATGGTGTTTTAATTCAAGGCTGAATCCCATATAGATTTGAGGCTGTTCTCTCCATGTCTATATTGTGTCTCCTGGAAGAAACAGCATTACAACACCACAATCTCATATCAGTCCTAACCAGGGTTTGGGTTTAATACAGGAATGTTCTTTGTCCCTAGTCTGGACGGTACAAGACTGGTTTCTTGAGTGAAACTACTGATGTCTGGGGTGGGGGAGCAGTTTCCACCTACTTTTCTGTAACTGTTTTGCAACGTGTCCTTGTTCTCATTAGTACCGAAATGTAGGACCTGTTTTCCATGGTCCCGGGCTACCACCACAGATGTGGCCAACCACACGTTTAATTTTCTGAATGCTTCTGCTTCACCTCGGGACAATTTCCTCCTGTGGAAGCCTAATCACTGTACAACTTTTCTTTCTAAGGATATCAAAGCACTTTGCAGACCTGTAAGAATGAAGTCTAGACACACCGCTAGAAGTAGAAGGGGAAAATACTTTTAACCTCATTTTGCAGACAGGGAGCTAGAGGCTCTTAAGTGACTTCCTCAATATCCTTGTACAACGAATTTTACAATACGAGATACAAAGGGACGATAATATTTTTGCCATTCAGGCCTATAGTTTCCTCTCTGATTCTCTTTCTTTCAAGAGACCCTGAATAATAATTGAATTAACAACGAATATGATTAAAGTAAGCAATTCAGCTGAAGTATTTCTAGAACACTACATAGAGAGAGTGCTTTCAAGTAAGAGTCAACCTTTTCTTCTTTTTTTTTTCCTCTTCTCTGCAGTAAGCCTCCATTTCCTGCTTTCTTTGAAAAATTGTACTACGAACTATCAACAAGGTCACACATTCTGCTACCTTGATTCTAGCACTCGGCAGGGGCTGCCAAACCCGAATGTGCTGCTCTTTAAAGTAACATCTTGCGTGTTCTGTTTCACACATGGCCCCTGGAGCTTGTAGGTCATGCACAAATATAATGGTGGTCTTTCACAACCACAAGAGTTTCTAAATTGCTAGGTTTTGCATTCTTTCCATCTGTCTACCTTTTCTGGTCACACACCCTTGCAAAGAATGACCCTGCCATACCCCAAATCCTGTTACTTGCACTGCTTTCCCCTCAAGTGTGAAATTATTTGATTCACGGCTTTTTTGCAGATTTGCATGCAGCTAAGCTTCTGGGTTTACTAGGAAATAGAGAAATGTCTGCTCTAGCACATACCAAGTGCCCATTTATCCCAGTGGCCTCACATTAACAGTGTCCAGGCATGGATACCTGTTGCAGGCAGCAAGTATAGGGCAAATCTACTTCCTCCCTATACCCTGCCATCTTCTGGGTCAAGTGGGCAATTGTGCAATGCTTTGATGTGGCCTCCACAGCACCCAGAACCATAGCTATGGTATAGTGAGATAGTAGAGAAAGGATCAGGACAGATCCTGAGAGAATAACAGATAAAGGAACTAGCCACTCACCCTCTTAAGAAATGTATTTTCCACTTCTACCTGATCATTAGATCACGTATATGCTCAAATTTGGGCATGGAAATGTTTGGTTAAATAGAGGGAAGAATAGAATTCACAGGGGTTTGGGGTCCAGATTGCTCCTTTGCGGAGCATTTAGTAGCTGCAAAGGGATCAGTAATTGGAAGATCAAAATAGCAAGAACAGTGATCATCTGTGCAGATAATGATTACAATTCTTGTAATAATAATGCTATATGCTTTCATGTTAATGTTAATACTTCATCTCCCCCAGAAAAAAATAAATGAAGGTTTGTTCATTTTTTCCTGTTTTTCTTCAAGTTTTACTTTCAAAAATACAACTAAAAGGACTAATTAAGTCATCAAAAGTCCTGTTGGTTCAAGGATTCCCAGCACTTCATTATTCTGAGTTTGTGTATGTATAAATATCAGCTATTTATATAGTATCTCAGCACTGAAATATCCCGCTTGGATTAGTGTTGATCCTGATGTCTTGTGGCAGTTTGCAGCATTTTTAAAGGAATGGCTGTTGACACTTGCAAATGAAAAGCATGTGGACCCCAGCAGATAGGACACTGGTCTCTTGCTCTGAGTTTTGGTTTCAGATGAACTCAAAAACTTGAAAAAACAAATTACAAGTGAAACCAAGACTTACTGGGGTTCTAAAAGCACCAAGATTTGTGACACTGTGGTATGACTTTTTACTGTGGTGTTAAATGCTATTTATACAGGAAAAGCTCTCACACTGCTTTACAAATTCAAAACCAGTATAGATTGTGCATGTAGCATGATTCTGTGACGATAAGCTTGTGAAAGTCCCATCTCGGGTTTTTTCAGCTCTACCTAGGATCTTGACTTTCCTTAAAGTGTGCAAGATCCACTGTCAAGATCCAATGCACTGACTCAAGCAAAGGAGTTGTCTGTGGAGAAGGATATTTGCAAAGCACTTGTGACTGTTTCTGTTGCATGACATCAACATGCTGACTTTGAGGAGGAAGCTTATAAAATCTGTGCATTAAAGATGTTCATCTTAGAGAAACACTTTTTCTGTTCTTTGTGCTGAATATTTAACTTATTTTTGTTTGGGAACCAAAGTGTAAAAACAGAGTAAAATACTGTCCCACTTAAAAAAAAAAGAAAATCTAACCCCACTGATTTCTTTTACCTGTTGGGAGAAGGGAGTATATCTAGTAATCTAATTTCCTTTAGAGTATTTCTTTTCCTAGCTATCTTTCTTCTGAAAAGCAGATCTTTCATAAAGGAAGCCGTTTTTTATTTGAAAACTTTAAAGTTGAGGAGAAATCATTGCTTCCTTTGGTAAAGCACCAGAATTCCACTTAGCTAAGCACCAGTACTGTTCAGAAGTGAACCACATTTTGCTTTTGAGTTGGTTTAGTGTCAATTTCTAGGCCTCTTGAAATAGTAGGCCTTTTTCCTCTCACTAACTTGCCAAACAAAGACTGATAACAATCTTGATTCAAAAATTGATGGGAGAAGTTATCTTTAAATAAATAAATAAATAAACAGTCCAAATTAGCCCTAACTTCTGTGTATGCTCATGGCTGATTTTTTTTCACGAAAATCCAAGACTGATTGTTGAAAGACTGCAGAAATGTGCATAACTTCTAATAAACTATTTTGGCTAAAACCTCCAAATAAAAATCTATGAATTTAAAATAAAGCATTTGATTTTCAGCATTACAATGTTTCATATATTTATTTTAAACCAGTATTTCCTGTGGACAACTGTTTCAATGTGTATATATATTAGTATTATAAGCAATTTCAGAGAGGTGAAAAAAGATCTTCTGCAATTAACTAATTTAATATGAACAAAGTTTGGCTTACAAACTTATTCCTCCTGAAAAATAGACCAATCTTTTTTGTACTGATTCAAAGTAATGGATATTTCTGAGCAAGAAAGGGATTTATTCAGCAAGGGCAGTAACTGCTTAACTGCTTCAGGAGTTTTTTTTTTTTTTTTAAATATCATATTTTCCTAACATTTACCATATGAACTGGTTTTATTCATAGATTATATCAATGTGCTTTCAGTAGGTTAGAAGTTAATCAAGGGTGTTTTTTTTTTTAATTTTGAAAAATAATAAGGGTTCCTTGTACTCTAAATGTTTTCAATTCCTACCGACATGGATTAGGTCTATGAACTCAGCTTGTTATGGAATATTTTAGGAGTAAATATGGGTGTTCATCTTTATAACATGTACCCTTCATATACAGGATTTTTTTTCTCCCTCATTAATGTCATTTGATCCATTTTGTTTTTCCTTCTTTTTTTTTTCCCTCAAAGTCACTTATAGAACACACTGGAGATATTTTTCATCTAATTGTCCCTATGCCTTTCCTAGAAGAACACAAACAAAGATGACAGAGTATAAACACATGACTAATATACCTATGTAATTTGTGATTTAATCTCCTGATCCTGGCTTCATACAGTGCCAGTAACTACTATTCCATGTTAGACAACAAAGCCTAGATGTGTGGATGAGGAGTATGTCCCTGTTGCTATCCCTTTCAGGAGTGCAAAGTGTGACTCAGGACTTGGTACTCTGTACCTATAGACATGTGAAATGCAATTGCTGCAGGCCTCTTCCAAGGTTAAGTGCCATGACAATATCCTCACTATGGGAAAGCTGACTTAGTGACCATTTCTTGCAAGGTAGTCTAATAATTTCAAATGTTGCTGTTATAAAAAAGAGACTTTAGCTTTACACCCTTCTTAATAGACTTTTTTTTGGATCTAAAACTTCAGCAACTTGGGCAAATGCCCTCACCACCATGGTGTTAAATAACAGAAATAAGGGGAGGAAGATGATAAGCTTGTATCCCAAACTAGTCACTAAAAGTACTGTTCCTATGGATCAAAGATTAACTCTTTGCAAGAGTGAAGGAGTAACAGAATGGAAGAATTTAAAGGCAGAGTAAGTGTGAAGAGAGAAGGTGAGGGAAAATGGGTATGAATCTACTCACTGTCATGTCTTATCAGACTGAGAAAGTTTTCTAAGGATGTCAGTGGGAAAAATGTGATCAGCTTAGTAACTAATACAACTGAAAAGTCTCTGTGACTCTAGTTTCAAGGAAAATCTTCAATGATCAACGATTGAGATTGTTTTGTTCTGTTTCCAATTCGTGCACAGTAAGATTTTCATTCCTAATTTGAGTTCCTAGTGCTGTAAAAATAAAAATGATAAAAATAGCTATTTTTAATCACTTGAAAAATCCAAATGGTTAAGTAGCATGTATCTTCTTTGCTCTTTTCAGAAATAGAGACATTGTCAGATGAGTCCATGACTTCCTCTTAGTCAGAGATGACTCAGACTTGAAATATAATATCTTTATCCCTTGTAGTCAGGGTTCCTTTGTCACTGTCAGTCAGGGTGCCCTTGGAGACAGAAAGATAAACTGTGAACTAAAGGAGATCTGTTGTTTTGTTTTATTTCACTTTCTAAGAGCAGTATCATGTCCATGTGGTCTTTGGGTTCCAAATTTTTATTCTCTCTTCTTTGCAAGAATTCATTTTTTTTCCTCTTTGTTTCTCAAAAGAGGTGAAGTTATGCCCTTTTAAGAGGTCACTAGGGTGAATCATCATGTAGAATCACCATTACCTGCCCACACATTATGTTCCAGTTAACACACCAATCCATTCTGCAAACCATTCCTTCCTTGCCTGCCTCATAAATGCTAGTGCTAAAATGCTAATCCTAAAATGCTAGTGCTGGACCATAAGTGAGATCTGCTTTCCTTGAAGGATAAAAAGGAGAGGACTCTGTTGCTTGCATGTCTGAAGAACAGACAAACAGGGATTTGGTTGGTCTGTCTGGCTGCAATGCTTGGACATACAGAATCACAGAATCATAGAATGGTTACGGTTGGAAGGGACCTCTAGAGATCATCTGGTCCAACCCCCCTGCTCAAGCAGAGACACCTAAAGCAAATGGCACAGGGTGACATCCAGGCGGGTTTGGAAGATCTTCCAAGAAGGAGACTCCACAACCTCTCTGGGCAGCCTGTTCCAGGGCTCTGCCATCCTCACAATAAAGAAGTTCTTCTTCACATGGAGATGGAATCTCCTATGTTTCAACTTGTACCCATTACCCCTTCTCCTGTCACTGGCTGCAACTGAGAAGAGTTTGACCCCATCCTCCCTTCATTCTCCCCTCAGGTACTTATACGTATGGATCAGATCTCCTCTCAGTCTTCTCTTCTCCAGATTAAACAGGCCCAGCTCACTAAGTCTTTCCTCATATGACAAATGCTCCAGTCCCTTAATCAATCATCTTCGTGGCTCTCCGCTGGACCCTCTCTAGAAGCTCAATGTCCTTCTTGTACTGGGGGCCCAGAACTGCACCCAATACTCCAGGTGCGGCCTCACCAGAGCTGAGCAGAGGGGCAGGATCCCTTCCCTCCACCTGCTGGCAACATCCACCCGATGCAGCCAGGATCCCATTGGCTTTCTTGGCCACAGGGCCATATTTCTACCTCATGATTAACCTGTTGTCAACCAAGACTCCCAAATCCCTCTCTGCGGAGCTGCTTTCTAGCAGGTCAACCCCTAATCTGTACTGGTGCCTGGGGTTATTCCTCCCCAGGTGCACTTGTCCTTGTTGAACCTCATGAGGTTCCTCCTTGCCCAACTCTCCAACCTGCCTAGGTCCCTCTGAATGGCAGCACAATACTATCACTGTATGTATCAGTCAGCCTAGAAGCTATCTCCCAAGGGAGCACCTGGTCCATTAGTCTCTTAAGGGCTTTTTTCTATACCCTCTTTTTGTAGTGGTAAATTTACCCCTTTATTTTGCATTAATCTATGGTAGTCATGGAGTTTCTCACTCTTTTCTCTCCAGGAGAGATATTGTTAGAATGAAGCATAAAATGTAATGCTTGGAGCAATTTACAAATCAATTACTAAATTAAACTAGAAAACAGCTAGCTCAATCTAGAGAAATAGGTCAGATGATAGATACATATCTGAATCCTGCCATTGCAGGTGAATAAGATCTGGGATATTGTTTTCTGGAATTGGGACAATTATAAGAAACAGCAGTGTCTTGCTTTAAACTGATCACTACCTCATCTTTAAAAGACTTCTAAAGCTCCTTTGCACAGTGTACAGGGACATCACTTGTTCCTCCACATTTGGTGTGGATTTAAGAGAGGATTTTTTTCCCATCTATTTCACTTTTTCCATATCTGTTTTACATATAACAGTATTTTCAGCTGAGAAAGAAAAGTTTTGAAAAGAGATGTGAGAAGAACATGAAAGCATGAGTATTTTTTTTTCTTAAATGCTAGGGGGTGGTTTCCCATTCTCAAGGTCTTTAAAAGAAACAAAAAGTCAGTCTCTGTTGAAAGGATACACAATAAAATCCCGATCTCCCACTTCCTTCCCCCCCTTATAAATGATTCTATTTCCTACAGGGGAATAATTACACAAATTTTAGTGGGAGGGTGGGGGGTGAGGGGGAGAAAGACCCCCAGCGCATGTTTCTCCTTTCAGTTCAGATTCTGTAGTAGACAAAGATGCTCAAAGTCCAAGCTGATGAGGTTTTTTGCCAGTGATTATCCCACAACAGCATTTCATTAAGTGATGTGGGGGATTTCCTCCTTACTTCCGCTCCAGGCTTACTCACAGATCCCACAGATGCAGGTCTCTCAAATGGCAGCCTTTTTTTTCCCTCCTAAACCCCAAAGAATTTAAAGATTCCTTTTAGAAAAATAAATTTCCCCTTTATTGTGACTCAGACTTATTCAGCCCTATCCAGGCTATGCAAACACACATGCAGCTTTAAATTAGCATTTGTGAACAAGCTGGATTTCTTTGGCTGTTTGCTGAGACTTGGCAGTTCAGTTCCTTGAGGGAAAAAAAAAAGAGATTCATATCTATTTATGGCTTGATTTTCAGACATGCTGAGTACCTCCTGTGGACTTTGAGAGTTGTTCCTCTGAAAATCAGGTCACTGTGGTGCTGCTGGAAGGGAGGAACAAGGAAAATAAAAGGTTCTGATTTTCAAACACAAGTGTTTATATGATTTTGTAAAAAAAATAAAAAATAAAAAAATCAACCAGTTCCCAAAATGACCTTGTTTACAGCTACAACTGAACTGCATTTTAGCCTGAATCTACATCTGAGAAATGTCTGCGTGCCAAAAAACCCTGGCAGCAGCCTGTTTTCTAGCATAAGCCATGCGACTGCTGAACGGTTTATCCATGAGTCTGTGTCCGTGCTGGCTGGAGAGGCTGCTCTCCTGCCCTGGGCCCCAGTCGCTCTCCAACATTCCCAGCCAGAAGTCACTGCCTGCTCCAGGTTCCTGGGCAGTGGCTCAGTGGGAGCAGCCCCTGAGCTGCTCAAGTTGAAGGAGCCCAGTTAATGCAGTTTTAAAAGTAGGTCTTTGCCTACTATACAGTAGGCAGGGCACATGTGACCCACTCAGCTGTGGGACCTGACAGGGTGGTGCTCTTCACCAGAAGTAAGATCTTGCCTTACTTAGTTTTGAAAGCCTGTTTTTTGACCCAGAATTTCTCTCTCTCTGGCACCTGACATTAAAACACAGTGGCACAGAAAATAGTTCTTACAAATCTGACCTATTAGAGACTGAAAAAAAGAAAGAAAAATCTTTTAAAATATTGATGTTTTCTCCAAAGTTTATGATAACTGGTCTGCAAGCCAGACCTCAAATTTAGGAATAACTGGTCTGCAAGCCAGACCTCAAATTTAGGACACACCAAAACTAAATCCAGTGATGTTACAACTATGCACCTGTTCATTTATTTTTAAGCATTAGGTGAAATTGTATGTGTATGGTCGATGTTTATTTCCCAGCTATTTTCTAAGGAAGGGTTAAACATGAGATTTCCAAAAATACTTAGACTCACAGAGTAAGAAATTTTTGACTGCCAAGGGTGTAATCAGTTGTTCTGTGCAGCAGATTTCCATTTAAACCATTGTTTTAGGAGCCTATGTAGCTTTTTGAAGATTTTTGATCACTGAAAGGTATCACTGAAAATATTACATTTTTCTAAGTTTCCAATGCAATTTAAAATATACATAAATTATAAATTGAAAAAAAATCGAGACTTCTGTTCTTCCCTCCCACATGCTCAGTTCTTCTTCAGTGTCCATGGGAATCAAGCATTCAGATCCCTCCAGTGACTCTAAATTCCACAGTAAATATTTAAACTCTGAGACAACTTTTGTAGGTCAAATTCCCATAAATGGAACTGGAGCAATTGCTATCAAGGACAAAAGTAAAAAAAAAGCAAAAAAAAAACAGTACAGTGTATTTTATACTGTGAGTCTCCCTGCAGGACAGAATGAAGCATTGCGAGTGGATTAACATATCCGCGATCTGTTATCTATTGAGACAAAAAACTCAGACTTTTGGATGAATGAATAAGAATGAAGGTAATTAAATTTCTTTTCTTCACCAACAGTAAAACAAAACAATTGTGTGTGTTTTGTGTCCCTTCTATCTATACATTGCTAGTTTTCTGCAAATACTAAAGCTTTGAATTTTGTCATAAAAGCTCTGGTGAAAGTTGCATGCAAAGCTGTTTAAACAACATTATCAGAACAAGAAAACCTCTGTATGACATGACAAGAGTGAGATAACTTAAGAAAAATATTTTGACTCTGAAAGGCAATTGAGACTAGAAGATGAAACTATCATCTCCCTGAAATTTTCAAAAGTATCAAATTTTAAAGGCAGAAATTCCAGCAATTTCAATCTGAGCTGGATGAAAAGTCTCTTTAAATAGCTTAAAATCAAAACAAAACAAAAAAACAGGCTGCATGGATACAGAAATCCCTTTAAAGATCTTGCTCTATGCCAGACTGGTTCCTTCCAAAGAACTCTCTAGCTACAGATCTACAGCTGCAGAGATCAGAGTAGAGCAACAGAAAAAGCGATTTTCTATATATGATACCTTACAGATGTAGCAATCTAAATAACAGGTCAAGTGAAAAGTAATTGGGGAAATCTGAAGATTGTTTTTGCCTAAAAAACAACAATATATTGATCTTTATGCAACGAATCAGATCTTTAGCTTCTGATACATTTTATGCTAAAAGTTATTTATATCTGTTTATTGGCTGATTTTTTTCACACAATTTTGATATTTCTTCTGACTTTGTTCTTCTTTCTGAGAAGACATTTGGCTGCCTGAGTGACTGACTGATCAGTAAGAATGAAAGCATACTTGACATGAGAGGTAAACTTTGTTCAGTAAGTCCAAAATGATAAGGGACTAGGTTCTCTTCCTGGTTTTACTCTAAGAGGTTATGTGATTATGGGTAACTCACTGCAGCTTCCAGTCCTTTTTTTCCCTTGAAGATGAAATTCCAGATGTCACTCTTGAAGTATTTCCAGACATACAACACCTGGCAATACTGGACCTCTTAGCAGAGCACACTTCATTATTCAGGTTCGGGCAAACCTCCAGACAAAACCAAACTCAGCTCTCAGACCAGTCTGCCCCTTAAAATTAAAAAGGACTTTAATTCTACTTTATTCTTTAATGTAAAATAAGCGATCATGCTTACCTACAAGTGAGTTTAGAACTCAATATTCTAAACCATATTGACTTTAGAATATGGTCAAGTCAGAAATATGGTCAGAAACACTGATAGATGTTCTGACAGTGTTTGAATCCAACACTCAATCTAAATATTGAAAAGTCTCTGCCTAGGTAGAAAATATGGCTGCTGAAATTATTATCTTATTTCAAAAGTTCTATCACCTTGTCACATTTTTTGGAATTCTTTCCTGGTCTTTAAACCATTTATTGTTGGTGTTATTTTGCATTATTTTGTGTTGGAAGACCTAATCTCAGCTTCAGGAGGCTGGTTATAAACATACAGAAAGGGAAGTTTTCCTGTTTGTGTTATACAATTTCATTTTTTTCATAACTCCCAAGTTCTGCTCATGGTGTGTTTGGATCTTCTCTCTTTTTCCATCAGCAGAAATGGTATCATCAGGACTACCCAGTATATCTATATGACTGTCTTTTAATCATCTGTGTTGTCAAATGTGGTCTGCATTGTTACTTTTAGCAGTTCAGGATCTGAATTTCATACATCCGCGCTTGAAAACTTAGATATTCCAACATGTCTCTAAGAAAAGAATAGCATAGCACCGTACTTGCTTTACTCAGCTACATCCAAAATATGTGCTGCTTATTTTGCTTCTTTCAGAAAGAAGCTAACTGCAATGGAAATCAGACTTATACCTGAGCATTTTTTTTAGGGCCAGTGGAGAGTTAGAAGTGGACAAAAGGCCACTTTCTTCCAGACATAATACATGTGGTTTTCAGGCAAATCTCCAGCAAATCATCTCAAGCAGATGAAATGAGGTGGCATGCACTACAGTTTGGGCAGATGTTCAATGTATGATGAGATAGTCCCTTCTGGATATCTCCAGGGTGGTCCTCTCATATCAGCCATGGAGATTACCGGGCCTGGTTTAACTGGAATGGCCTCAGATGCCCAACGGAGCTTGTTTCTTCCTCATCAGAGCACAGTTACTAGTCACAGCACATGGTGCTGATCATCATAAATGTCCATGCATTTTCTTTGCGCCCTCTGGCCATGGTTGAAATAGTTAACTGTGTTGTTATTTGCACTAAGACTTCACCGTTAAGCCCCACCGAAAAATATGGGGATGGTTCCAATTTGTGTTATATCATTCTCGGCATACTCAAGCAAACATTAATGTGTCAGTTATAACCTACTTAGATATAGATTTCTTCCCAAGGACCCTAGAAAAGCACAGTGCTGCTGTACTAGCAAATCAAATTAATTAGAGCAAATCTAGACACAGACAAGAAAGTTATGGGGTTTTTTCTTTTTTTTTTCCCAAAAAGATTCTAATGTGTCAAAATATTAAAATGGGACTGAGAAAAGGAAATCTATGAATCCTTCTGTGAATCTCTGAACCTAAAATTAGAGCAGGAGGTTTTGAGATTGTTCTTGCCCTTTTTTTTTTAATTATAGACCCAAAATACGTGACTTGAGTCACGTTTGCGCTAGAAAGTAACAAACAGAACAACTTACATACTCATTTTGGTTGTTTTCTTTATGCTGCTTCTTTTCTCAAAGCAAATAAGTTCCTTCCCCTGAGTGGCTCCCACAGACTGAACCCCTTATCTACAGGTGTTAAAGCATCTGAGGCTTTAAGATAGAGCAATGTTGCCCACTCACTCCACCCACATGCTTATGGGTCTGAAAACTAGTCAAACAACAAAACAGGCTTATTTGTATGTCCTCAGCCTCCTCACCCCCACAGCTGTCTGCTAAAAAAGGGTGAACTGTCCTTCTTTAAGTGAGCAGTGATGTAATGGTGCTCGTTAATAAAGTCTCTGTGGTATCGTGATTGCAGGACTTTCCATTAGAGTGCCTTTACTGGGTCTTCTCCAAGAAACAAATTTAAATGTAATCACCTTATGTGTTGCAATGGAAACAGCCCCAGAGTACTGCTCCAGTGTTTCAAATCAGAAAGTAAGGAAAATAATTCTATATGTTTTAATAGTAATTTCTTGCAGTCCTTTTCCATATCTTTCACTGTCTTGTAAGAGCTCTTTGTATTTGGAAGGAAGTACAGAGTTTTTGGAGAGGACAAGGAAAAAGTCCACACAGAATATTGCAAAATTAAAGGAGAAAAAAAGCTGGGAATAACTGATTTTATGAGGTTCTGCAACACTGTTCCAGTTTCCTGTTACTGCAGGCAAAAAGAACTCATATAATCCCCTTCATAAACCGAACAAACTCCATCCTGAATCTGCTTAGATTTTTTTATGTCTATCCTGGAAAGCTGTTCAAGGACCTCACTATTCCGAACAGTGGACACCTTCTTATTGTTACGAACGAGCAACACTTTCAGGCCAGAATAACTTTGTGTGTGTCGTTTCCAAGTCATTTTCCATGTTGAACTGAGAAAACCCATCATGTTTCTTTGACCTCCTCCTTTTTTTTCCTTCCACCTCTGCAATGTTCCTATTCTTCTCTGTGTTTATGATGTTTCCCTACTTTATGTCACCAGCATATTTTATTACTCTTTTATTATACTATTTTGGCTGTGCCTTTAATAAATGTATTAAGTAAGATGCATTTTCAGACCCTTTGTAGAGAAACTCTCTTCCCTTTTAGCAGAATCCACGAATTTAATCTGCTTTAAGCAAGGACCTCCTTACCCAATTTATGATTCATATATTAATTCACATCTTTTCTGCTTTAGTCAAAGGATTCTCATATGACAATGTAAAATGTTGAAAGCCAAATAGATTTGATTCAATGCAGTATCTTTGTCTAAAATTAATTTCTCTTTGAAAGACATGGAGAGTTCAACAATGATCTCCACAGTTGATACTAGAAAATAAAGATTATGAAGTCATCTAGAGCCTTTCCTCTGACTTCAGTGGTCTTTGAATCAGTCTTTGTGACTGACTTTTTGACAATAAATCACTGCTTTTTGTCTTAATATCCTTTTGATATATGTTGAATGATATTAGTTGTCCTAGCTACTGAGACAAAATAAAAAGGTATAAATATGGTATTACAGTAAAGAACAGATCATGTTTCTCTGTTTCTCTGGCTAATTAGTAACCATTTTACCCATCATTGGTTCTTGATGAAATGTTCAATATTAATAAAGAATATAGCACAGTGGCATGTTACTGAACAGCCTAATTTGATAAGCTTTTCAATTATAACTTTTGGACAGTATGACATCAGAAAGTACTGCTTCTGGGCATCAGGTATTTCTTAAAATGCATATCATTCAAATATGATCTTGTCTACATAGTCATAGCAATATCAACACTTTAAAAGCATATATATTTAAAATCAATAATAGAAAATACAATAGCTAATGCATATACCCAATTTATTTGGGCTCAGAAAGTGATTCATGGCCTTAATTCATAGTAACAGGATGTTCATAGGTAGAGTTTTTAGTGTGTACATGTCAGAACAGGCAAACAGGCGTATTTCCTCAGAGATTAAAGTTTGTTGTTGTTGTTGTTTTTGTACTGTCCTGTTAAATAGTTAACCCGTAGCATCAAAATAAAACATAGTCAGGAGAACCTTAAATCCTCAGGACTACTGAAGGAGTGTTATGTCTTCATTCATACCAAGTTCCATACACCGCCTGTTTCATGAAGTAGCAGTGGTATCCCTGCTCATCACTCATTCGGGCAGAGTAAGCAAACACTGGTCCCAGGCACCTCTTACAAGTGAAACTCTCTCTTCCCATCTTTATTGGTTTCCATGAATACACCTTTTCTTTCTATAGGAAATTTGTCGATTTGTCTTCTGCCCAAGATTTGTCTAACTGAAATGTTCTTTGTAGTCACTCCTGACATTATCATCTTTCACCTGATGCAATTCCAGATTTTTGCCACCAGTTAATTTCATTAGTACGGTCCAAATTTTTGCAACAAGCTCACCAACTGAAGATATTACTTAAGTTATTAGTTCCTTTTTATGTACTTAGTGCCTTACAGTTTTCTATCTTAACCGATAATTCCAGTCACATACCTCTTATTCATTTTAATTGCAAAATAAATTCTAAAATGAGTTTGAAAATTCTGAGTATCTGGCATAATTTAGTCTTGTCAACACTAACGAATATGTTATCTATCTGAACTACTTTTCAATTTATTTTTTTGAACTGACAGCTTGTTCCAGGGAGACAAGATTCTCAGAAGGTGAAAATTTGAGGTAATCCTATGGTACATTAATTAAAATCTGCCCTGTATTTTTAATGCTATGGATGGGAATGAAGTAAATGACAATATATATATATTTTAAATCTTGTTCATAACATCCCTACAGTTTTTATTTGGATACTTTTACAGAAGCAAACTTCCAGATCAAATACGAGAGATTTTCTTCTTTCGTCTTTTCTGTTTTTGTTTTTTTTTTCTTCAGACAAAGTGACTAGTTTGATTTTCAGAAGCACTCTGCACTGATCAGCTCATCTTCCACTGAAATGGAAATGTTAGAGGGAAATTAGACTGAAATAAATCACTTCTGAAATGTTAACTTTGAGATTCAATGAATGAGAAAATACAGTGGAGAGGAGGTCATGCAGGATAAAAGTCACACCCAAAAGCATTTTGTTTAAATGTGTGTACGTTTTGGTGAGTCAGTTACAGAAGTTCTAGGTTTTTGCGTTACTGCTAGTAAGATTTGCTGCGAATGAGTATCAGCTGTAGCAGTCAGAGAGCGCCACTTTGGTTATGTCTCACCCCATCTAGCTAAACTATATTTAAATCACTGCAGCCTTGAGCACTCTTGAACCAGTTCAGTAAACATGATTTCAATACAAGCATGAGTTAGACCACAGCAAATGAGTGCCAGAGCTTGGAAGCTTGGCCCCCAAGTCTGTGCTCTAATTAATATAAGCGTTTCCTTTCGCATCTAGCAAGTTAAGATTGCAAGGAATATGCAATGACATCTGAGGTTTGTATGTGCTGCTTGACTAACCTGCATGTTGTAAACATTAGTTATGATTAGACTTGTAGTATAGATTCCAGATTGCATAGATCGCTGCTCTTGGTCAGATATTTTTCTGATTCATTTATGTGTTTTTTGTTTGTTTTTTTTTTCCTGGGTTTGTGCTAAGGGAGTTATGCCTCACTGTTGTGTAACAAGGATTGGGAGCTGCTCTTTGGCTACAGTAGTGCTCGCATAAAGATACTCAGCCCCAGTAAAGCTGCCAAATAACCAACAACACTTTTCTGCTGCTTTTTTATTTTCCTTTGGCTGTGAATGGTCACTTGTTGGCTCCAATTCAGTCCTCCTGACAGGAAGGATTTTCTTGAGGATAATAGAACACAGCTAGGGTGTCTGAGCCTCTAGTAGACCTTTTCGTAACAGTCTGATTTAGTGTTTTTCATACTATTTTCACCTTGTAGCTCCCTCAACATTTTCAGTGGGAGGAGCAAGCCCTCTGTGTAACAAATTTAAGTCTAATGAGAGGATGCCCAATATGATATAGCCCACACGTTCCGCAGAAGACTTCCCGGGTCATAGGCTGAGAAAAGTTGGACAGAGCCAAAGCTTTATATGTGAACTCACCTCAATCTAAGAGTTTCCAGTAATGGGAGAAATATTTTCAGAGATAACTTTGTATCATCACTTCTGTTTAAAAGTCTGCCTCTGTTCATGCTGTTCCCTCTACATCAGGTATTTCACTATGTCAGATTATTCACGTGGTGGGTTAATAAATTTCCTATTGATTCAAGGCTTTCATTTCTAAATATACATGTCACCTCATGAGCTTTGGAGTTTCAGGGAGGAAGAGTAGACATCATGGGGTACGAATGATGGAGGTGGAAGAGCTTTTCCTTTCTTAGATGACGCTGAGCAAGTGGCACATCGCAAAATATGTTGGTAACTTCACACTGGGCGAGAAAAACAATGGGAATTTTCCTTTCCTCTGCGTATGAACAGCTCTCACAGAAACAAGTATTGGTAGGCAGTGTGTAGCACCAGCTACTCACCGCAAACAAACCTTCTGTTTCCGTACTCAGGTAGAACTGTGCGATGGTATTTCACTGTACATATGCACTCTGCGTTGGCTTTTTGTGAGTCAGTAGCCCTGTATGTTTTTCTAGCCTCTTCTCCCATCTAAAGAGCAGATGAGTAATTTCTCCCTCTTGTCATGGGTGATTAAGGTAGTGAGGAGAGGGCTATCAGGCAAGACAAAGCCTAGGAAAGAGGAGAACTTCATAGCTAGGGGTAGGGAGAAAAGAGTTGTTTCCTTTTTAAACTGCAAATTTCCTGCAATGTCAATCAGCTGTTCTAAAGTGCTGAGATAACTTACCAAAGCTTCAGATATTCCCGAAGACCAAAGCTGAATCTTACAAAATAGAGATCTAAAAGTGCACTTCTCTATAGACCAAGTTATTTCAAGTGATCACCACTCCTTTCCATTTTCATGTATATGGATTTAGAAACTTGGAACCTGCAAGACTAATAATTGCCCTTTTGAAAAGTAACTGTCAGTCACAGTCCCTTGTAAGAATACTGGTATAAGGTGAATTTGATTTTCTGGAACTAAGCCAGATTTCTAGTAATTAACATAGTTTTTCCTTTCTTTTCTCATGAAGTCATAAGTTTGGTTTCCTTTCTGCAGCAAGTGACCTGAAAAAAAAGAGGAAACTTGTTTTCTGCTGTAGACACATAATGTTGCAAAGAAAAGAATTCATCTGCACTACCCCCCATATATTACATACAACACATCAGTGCCAAGGTCACAAATGAAGATGCCATGATACCACATTGGCAATGCTGTTAAACTTCCACACTGCATGCATTCAAGAAGTAAAATATTTTCTTTACTATGAGTTTTAGAACATCACATTAGAACTAGCCTGGTAACCAAAGAGTAGAATCTTCTTGTGTGATCCCTTCAGTATCTCTGTGAATAGCCTGTGAGCCAGGCAAATTGGGGCTGATGGGAGGACAAGGAGAGGGAATTATATTTACGCTTTTGTTACATTTAAAAGAAGCATGATGTTTTGTTTATCTAAATGTTGCCAATCAAAGAGTGAAGCTGAATGTTGAGAAGATCTTAACCTTAAAAGATGAAAAGTGGAGTTATCGCAACTCCACTACTTCTTAAATTTTCTTTGACTTTAGCTTTCATTTGTTTCCATGGACAGTGATTATTAGCTAACCCAGTCTCATGGAGGATTTATTTCCATCTCTGGTTTTAAAATATGCAAAGATCACACCCTAGTAGAATGGCAAGTCTGTGTTCCTTGTCGCCAGAAGACCATCTTGCTTTAAGGAGTGGACACGTTCTTTGCTAATGACTGTAGAATGAAAGTGAAATATGAATACTATAAATGACCTGAGCTGATGAAGTATTAGAATTACTCGTTCGGCCAACTGAACCTGTATTTCTCCTCCACACTCAAATCCAAATAAGGACTCTGGTTTAAAAGCATTTTTGTCTTATTATCAATATTTTAGTATCAAACAGACTAAGATCTGGTCCTTGCTGGGTCCTCCTAGTTCCTCAACAAATGTCAGTGACTGTTAAAAAGTGATCTTCCAGATGATGTTACTGTAAATAAAACCAGATTCTTGTAAGCTCCTCTAAGACTTGGCTTATTTATAACCTCACAAAAGCAGCCTCTCCTCACTACATGCCACAGAGTAATGTATTTAGTAATGCTTTGATGAGTTATGTATTGAACTATGCTATTTCATAATGACAAAATTCAGAGCATAGTTTCCTGTTAAAGACTTATAAGAAATTATCAGAATTTTTGGAGCTTCCATTTCTCTCCTTTCTCCCTTTACCAAATGCTATTTCTTTTTCCTTAAAAGCCACTGGTTTCCTACAGCAGGTCTTAGAAACTTTTTCTTTCATCATCCACATTACCGTTTCTCACAATAGGCATCATAGCTTCATCCTAAAATTAGACAAGTAGAAAGAAGCTGATGAGGGGGAGGGATGGAATTTTTATTTGTAAGAAATCATTTTTGGGGGTTTTCTTCTATGAATGATAATGAGTGCTGAGGTTTAGGGTAGGAACTGAGAAGACATTTCTTCCTAGCACCAGCTCCATTGTCACCATCACCCAGCACTCAAGTTAACTATGGAGGAGAATGAAATTTCTGAGAAATTTTCAGCCTACTTCACTCAAAAAAAATTCAGCCTATTCCTCCCCATTAATTTTCCAGCCACCTTCAGCAGGGTATTTTGTTTTGATTTTCCACAAACTGTGTTATGTCATGGAGTCTAAATGCGTAGGTGAACTAGGGAATCCTCACTATTTACTCTGATCTAGTTAGTTATTCTTCACAGTGCACTACAATTTTAGGTTTTGTCTCAGTCCTTGTACTGCAGCTAGCAAAAAAAGAATTGGTGTTGATAAGTGTTAAATTGCTTTTCATGTTAATCATCTAACTTTTTTTTTTTTTTTTTTAACTTTGACGTTTCTGTAGCTCTGTGCTTTAACCATGCTGAGTGGAGGAAGCAGCTAAACCCTGAGTGTGTTGCATTTTCCTGTTCTACTCAGGTCTGTAACCAATTAGTTTGTAAAGCAATGAAACCACAATAGTAAAAGCAAGATACACGTTCAATTGGAGAATAAACACAGCCTTTGTCGGATGGATTCCAAGAATGTTTTTGCATTGTGCTACCTGAATGTTCAACATCAGGCCACTTATACACAGGTTTTCTGAGGACAAGACTTTTCCACTTTCATCTGTAACTACAATTAAACTTCAAAATAAAAACATAAATAGTTTCCAAGTGAAACAAGTGTTAAATAATTAAGCCTAAATAATAATTAAGCCTATTATCTAATGATAAAACATAGCAGCTAGGAGAAGGTTTTTGCTCAGTATTATCTTTTCTTATTATTCTACTTAAATTGTAAAAATTTCCATTTTTAAGCAACTTCTATAAATTATCTCTTTCTTGAACAACGATTTTTAACATGACTCTGAAGCCCACAGCTATGCAAAATATTGATTTTGGAGATTAAAAACAGGAAAACCTCATCTGATTTCTGTATTATGACCTCCATATTTGACTTAGAGCAAAACCAATTAGTAATTTGTCACCACAAAAAAAATTGAATTAGTTTTTCAGTGTTATATTCTATTTCAAAGGGCTCATGTTCAGATCTGAAACCCAAGAAATGCAATTGTAAGTAGTTCTTCCTCAAAACAACCTTCTGATTTTTTTTTTTGTGACATCTGCAGCAGTTTTACCCACTCCAGTTGTAATATGCAAGATATGCATTGACACCAAATACAGAACAGAGCTATGGAGATGTTGAACAATCTCTTCAGTGATGTCCACCACTGAAAGTAGAAGAGATTTTTTGTGGGATAGGTAATATTTAACATTAATATTAATTTCCAGGAAGACTGAGAGATGCTGCATTATAAAGAATATGATAGACTTTTTGAATTTCTGCTAACTAAAAATGCAAGCATACCTGCTTTTGGTTTTGCAGGTGCAAAAAATCTTGTATGCACCAAAGATATCAGACTCACTTAACAAGACTTCAACTTGCGTGAATAAAATTCATTCAGTGATTCAGGTATGAAGGGTTGCGAGGTTCGAAGGTTTTCAGTAAAAGACTGAAAGGAAAAGTGAAGACACCAAGATAAGATCTACAAACATGATGCAATTGCTGCTGACATTAACACTCGCCTTCCTGCAAATATCACACTCACAGATAGAGGGAAGTGCTAATGCTTCTAAAGGTATGGTTATAATCAACTGCTCACAAATACTTCCCAGGCCACTGACAAACTTCTCATGTCTTCAGTTCCTACATTACCTCCTCAACAACAGTGTTTCTATCAGTGAGGGCAGGTTATGTGTGCTTTGCAACCCTTGTAAGTGTGAGATGCTTTCCACACAGAGATATGTTGGTGGGAAGGGGAGTCTTTGTCAGCACCTACAAGTAGGAAAAGGTAAGGCATCGGTGACACCTCGCATCAGGTTTCTGACCATTGCATGGTGTAGCACAGTGATCCAAGAACCAAACAACTGAAGAAAATAAATTATATTTTAGGGCATCCAGGCAACATGCTGCGCTAGTGAAAGTTCTTTTCTGCTTTTGGGTCTATTTTTACTGCCCATGAGACCATAGCCCTTAAGCCCTAGTGCATGACCTGGTCCTGTGTTACCGCAGTACCAATGGAGCAGAAAAAACCCTCATCGTTTCTTTCTCATCCATGAAGCAATGACACGCAGGCCATGAGTTACCTCTACATGACATAGCACATTGGCTTCTGTGTGTTCTGCAGCTCTGGGGTATATTATTATTATTTACATATATATATTTTTTTCCTCTAGCACAAGAACATTGCTTCTTATAGCTACTCATAACTTGAGACTGGATAATGGTTGATAGAGCAGCCTTATCCACCCAAAATTTTTTGTCAGGATTTCTCTTGATAGTTCCCAATTCTGCAGTTTTCATGTATTCTTTGTAGGCTCTCCAGTACCTAAAGCTTATTTTACCAAAGAGAAGAAATTGGGACTTGGTCATGATTTTTAAGTACCTGCACTAGAAAATTGTTATTCTAATGTCACAGTGTTAATGGAAACTTCCTGAGCTCTCATATTTTTATTTTTATGGCTGGAAAAAAAAGTTTTGCTCACACACAAAGCTTGTCAAAACCATTCAAATTTCTGAGTCTTATAGCAATATGCCACAAGGCACTACAAGCTCTTGTGCTTTTTTTCTTTTGCAGCTAGTTATCGGCAGTGGGCTCTTGGCAGTGCCCCAAACCAGTAACCACAGGTACAATCTCAAAGGTGGCTATGCATCATATTCATTAGTTACACTACAAAACATAAGGTAGCAAGTACAATATCCTTCATATCAAAAACACATTTTGCATGAGACAGAAGAAAGTAAATGCAATGGCAGGACATGGAAATTAAATCCAGACACTAAAGGACAACACAAATGGTTCTTTATTGCCTGTACCACAGCTTTTACATTTACTCTGCCCCTCTTTGTTACTCATCTAATCGTAGAATCATAGAATCATTAAGGTTGGAAAGGACCTCTAGAGATCATCTAGTCCAACCCCCCTGGTCCAGCAGGGACACCTAAAGCACGGGGCACAGGGTGGCATCCAAGCGGGTTTTAAAGATCTCCAGAGAAGGAGATCTTTAAGAGAAGAGAGAGAAGCTCCACAACCTCTCTGGGCAGCCTGTTCCAGCGCTCCGTCACCCTCACTGTTAAGAAGTTTTTCCTGAAGTTCCTGTGGAGCTTTTGGTGTTTCAGTTTGTGGCCATTACCTCTAGTTCTGTCGGTGGCCACCAGTGAAAAGAGGCCGGCCCCATCCTCTTTACTCCCTCTCTTGAGGAATTTGAATACACTGATTAGATCCCCTCTCAGCCTTCTCTTCCTCAGGCTGAAAAGGCCCAATGATATTTTGGAAGAAAAATGGGGAATTCACATTGTCCATTAAAACGGTATTCAAAATAAATCACCATTCTGCCCTGTTGCTCTTTTATTTGTTACAAAGGTCACTAAGAACATTTCCTTTAAGTGTAACTCTGGTTTAATTGGGTTCTTCTTCTTTCCTCTGCTTGTTTCTGTCTCCCTTCTCCTTCCTGATGTAGTTCACCACCCATTTTATTGTGTTGATACAATGCCCTATGGCATCAAACCACAAGCTATTCTGTGGTTTTCATTAACCCAGACAGTTTCACAGAAGATGTTTGTACCATAGTTCTACAGATCAGGTCAAAGACTTAGTAGAGGAGACAATGATTGCAATGTAAGAAGGCCGGAGAATGCAGGGATGTCTTAACCAGCTTCAATATGCAGAAAATACAGACTCCAGGCACACCATAATCTGATTTGGGCTTGCTATACCTATGCCTCCCAAGAGTTTCCCTCTCAAAGGATGGTTTGTCAATTATGCGGCCATACAGTTAAAGGGGTTAGGTACAGAATGAATGTGGGAACAAGACACAACCAGACATGAGTCTGCCATGGACTATATTTTTTTGAAAATAGGGAACCATTATATGGCTTTGTTTAGTTCTGAGCTGTAAACTCTTTATTTCCCTGTTGTACTACTGTCTGCCTCACTAGCTAACAAACACAGAAGAGAAAGATGCTGTGGTACTGCAGTGCAGATGCATGAATTACAGAATTACTTCTGGTGGGAAGAGGACATAGAAGTTATCTCAGTGAGACTTGACAACTGCTTTAGACAGACTGAGGTGTGAAAGGACAAAGGCAGTAACTTGGCAGGAGAAATGAACTGATCAGAAGAAGCACCGATTTTCCTCTGCTGCTTGTACACAGTCTCAGACTAAATGAAACACAATGTTTTGGACTCAGCACAAAAGCTGAGCCAGAGTCTCTCTCTCTCTCCCTATATATATATACATCCATATATATGTGCATGTATGTGTGGACGTATATAGGAAACAGTCTGCTCAAGACACCCTTTTTGTCTGTGAAAGGAAGTGTTTTAATTAGAAGGAGATTCTTCAGAGGATAAAGCAACAGGGACAAATTTATACATAGCATTAGAAACTGTTCTCTGAGTCTCATAGAGGAAGGAGTCTGAGATGCAGATTTTATAAACAGACCCCTTTGGATCTCTGGAGAGAGGATTTGAAAAGTCAAACACATCCAGACCATGCCTATAAAAGTAAAAATTACACTGCCCAGAGCCTTTTAAGCAATAGACTTATTTCAAACAACAGAATACTATGGCTGTTATTCTTTTTTTCTCTCTGTCTCCGGATAGACACACATCTGCAAAACTAACTCTAACTAAAGATGTTGTTAGTTTAGAGATTTTATCTGTTATGGCTGTATGCCCATGGCTGAAATCTTAATGACAGGGTTGTTCATTGATAGGTGCTGGAAAGCAGGAAAACAGGCAAGTCTGATCTCCAGAGACAAAAGCATCCACTCAGCAAAAGGGGTGAGCTAGGTGGACCAGACTTCCCTTGCAGATCATTCAAATAACTGCTCAGGTGAGTTTTAGTTCATTGCTATTGAGTTTGAAAAAGAACAATGAAGAGAATTATGCCTGGATTGTGTGAGGTGGGCAACCTGCATTGGATAGAGGCTACACTCAGCTAAAGACCAAAGATACTGAAGGGGACTATCCAAAAGCAGAGTCCTCTGTTGACAGTATAGGATCCTTCATGCCACTGACTGCTTCTGAAAGAACTGGGATGGTGCAGAACCTGCTAGCATGAGTGACAATATGAAACAGGGTGGCAAGAATCAGTGGTGATGCCTGCAGTAAGTACTGGAGTGACAATGAAGCAACCATAAACAGCAGAAACCAGGAGAACCATCATGGCAACTATTTTCATGGCCAGCATTGAAGCAAGGCCTTTTGGTCTTTGTTATCTAGTCTGAGCATTGAATTTTACTTGCAATATAAAATAGTCTGATATAACCCTTTGAGCTCAGTTTGAAAATGTTCATGTATGAATGTCCTGAAAGTGTGTTACAGGTTTCTGGGTTGTAGCTGGACTTCTAGGTAGTTATGGTTTAAATATCCTTAGAAATAGACCATGACTACATGAATATTTTTGTGCTTTGACTCCAAACTACTCAAAACCAGACAAACATATGATTCTGTAGTGTATGCAATTAAAAGTTTAAATTAAAAGATGACACTTAAAGAAAGAGAACTCTTGTTAGGACTGAGAGAGAGTATAAGGCAAGCTTCTGGGAACAGCAAAGATTTAGGTTTTATTTATTTGCTTCCATTATCACATATTGGAATTAATATCTGTATTCCTAGTCATGGTAAAACTAGTGAAGGCATTGCTACCATATTAATTTGTCTCTGCTGCTGTCAAGGACTCTGCTGAGTGTTCACCAGAAAGAGGTGGTTTGCAAAGGATGCTGCAAATGGCCTTTCCCTGATAACTTGCTCCCTTTTGTTGCCAGGTGATTGGTTTGAATTTAAAACATTCAACCTTTCAGGCTGACAAAGATGTTTGTGAGGTCTGTGCTGCCAGTGAGCAGTATAGAGCACATCTAGAATTTATGTCTTCACTTATCCAAAATCCTGGCCATGTCACAAAACATGAGATGAAGGTGTGAAATGCAACCTCTGATGAAACCCCAGGATCTAGGGGTCTAGGTGTGTGTTCTCAGGTCATTTTCAAATCAGCTGTTCTCAATCACTTTCAGAGAGGTTTCCTATCCCAGTGCCAAAATCCCAAATTGTTCTGCTTTTCTTAGCCCAGCAGGAACTATAGATCTGTATAGGTAAAAACAGTCACAATCAGAGATGTTTTCCAGCAAAATCGAATTCCTTTAATGCTTCACTAATCACTCTTGAATCTTGTAGTGCACATCACCTTTTTATTTTGTGAGGCACCTGGAGTGCATATATATAACTCGGTTCCTGCAGTGCCCCAGCAGAACCATTCACAGAAGAAGTCATTAGCTAAGCAAACAAAGTTTCACAGGTCTCCAGGGTGAACACAACCACTTTCATCCAGACTTTTGTTTTTATTTGTATTTTTAATTATAGGAAGTTTTTTTAAAAAAAAAGAATTAAAAAAAAAAAAGTATCAACAGCACCACTGCCTCTCCTCCAGAAGACAGCAAGGGTTAAGGATACATGGCCCTGACCACTTGTCAGATTTGGCATGCTACAGCCAACAGCTGGTGGAGGCAGTTAATTAGTCCTGCACCCCATTCAAAGTTCAGCCTTTATTGGCAGGGAAAAGCAGGCAGCACCAGCCCAAGCCCCTCTTTCAATTAACAAAGGCCTGTGCCATCAGATTACCTTGGCAACGTGCCATGGCATCCGTGTCATTTGCCTGCCTGAGCTTTGCCATGGTAACCGGAAAGTTAACCTTGCCAAAGCAGCATCTGGTCTATGGGTGGCAGATTACCTGCCAAGCAGATTTACTAGCTGCAAAGTGCTGCCGATTGCCCTGAGAAAAGAGAAGAAGGGGGAGAATCTTGTGACAAAAAGATGGTTATCCATTTTAATTTTTCCTCCTAAGCAAAGGTCCAGCTGCTGATGTGTGGATAGAGCATGTCTTTATTCTTTCTGGGCATGAAAGCCATTAAACAAATTAGTCTTTATCTTACACTCAAGGTCCTCTGGGCATTACAGAAGCAGAAGTCTTTGTTGAGGGCTCATTTCTATTATTCAGTAACCAGGCTGGTCTTGACAGAGCACTGCTGGTTTTTCATTTAATTCTGTCACATCCATTTTGTTGTGTTGACACCAGAGATATGTGTGATCCAAAAATCATGGATCCAAGTACTCATAAACTGCAGGGAAAATCAGATCTTAATGTCAGCATCATGTCTAGTTCCAAAGGCCTGTAAAACTCAAGGACAGACAGTAGCAGGTTCACGAGACTTTTCCAGTGGGTTGCCTGTGCTCAGTGAAGACTGCAGTTTCTGAATGCCAAGGCAGGAAGAGAAATGGGCTGGAGGCGATGTAAGGCTGTCTTCATCTCCACCAAATGATTCTTGAAAGCAAGCCAGGTGGCAGAGAAAGGCCATAAAGCAACACTTAGTGGTTTCTTTTCTTTCCTTTTTTTTTTTTTTTTTTTCTGCTCTAGGAGACAATTCCTTTCTGATTCCAGTTCTGTTAGTCCTTTAACTCTGTGATGGTGTGACAAGGGACATTAGTAGAGTCCCAGGAAGTATTTCAATGCAAATGGAAGATGATTGCCACTATGCAGGATAGGGTGGAGAATGGAGGATTTCTTTCCAGACACTTTGGGATAATTAGCACATCCTTGAAACTAGAGATTTCTCTCAAGCAACAAATGTCATAGATCACGTAACATTTTACTCCCTTGCAACCAAAGCATCTTCTCATAAACTTTAACTTCAGGCACTAGGTCTGCTCCTTCCCCAATTCCTGGCTCTGTGACCTTTCCGGAGTGAAGAATGTAGTGCAGGGAGTGGTGGCAGCTACTGATGGAGCCAGCAGAGAGTGAAGTCACCACAGGAATGGGGAAGCTGGTGCAAGTTGGAAGGTTGATCTGATCTCCATCCCCAGACATTTCATAGCCCCAGCTAGGGGTGCCACAGACCTAGGTGTTTGTCTTCCACTAGATTAATATTTCGAAAGGATAAAACCTATTTGGAAGAGTGTGCATACATTTGTCTCTGAGGCAGAACTGCAGGAAATTAAACCAATAGCTAAATCCAGATAAAACCAATGAGGCAAATAGAAAATACCTGAATGACTGTTGGCAGGATAGCCATGTAAGTCAGAATATAAAAAACGGCAGTAAATGGTGGGGTAAACACTGTAGCTCCTGGTGTAGTAGAGGTCAGTTTCTTCTGGAAGGAACCTAGTCTGGAAGTATGGAAGCTTCCAGAAGAAATCCAACCTGGTAGCCCACCAGCTTCCAGAGGGAACCCTTGTCTGGCAGCATGGAAACTTCTAGAAGCAACCTGACCTAGCCGCCCAGAAGGTTCTAGAAGGAACCTGGTGGCTCAGCTGCTTCCAGAAGGAACCTGGACTGGTGGATGAGAAAGCTTCTCACAGACATAATTCCTCGTCCGGTGTCATGCGATTTCCTTGCCCTCCCGGGACAAAGAAGGAAAAAAGTCCTTCCAAAACAAATAGTCCTGTCATTTTATATCATTTGCTGTCAAAGCAAGGATTAGACACAAGGATTAGTGGTGAAAAAACATCTGACTTCGCCCTCCAGTATGTTCACACCACCTTTCCAGGTCCCAGTCTTCTTCTATTAAGTCAGAGTTTCTGTGTGAGAAAGGTTTTTTTTTTTTTTTGCTATTTCTTAGTGAAGGTCAAAAGAGAAATTCAGTGAAGTCAAAAAATCACAATAGTCGCCCCATCCTTTAGCATATTACATTGCAAGCTGGCGGTTAGAATGTTACCAAAACACCTTAATGACACTAGAGTGGGTCCACCAAATCCTCCTACCGTAGTGTGGAGAGGTTGGTCCTCGGAGCTGGGAAATGTCTCTCGGAAAGCATGAGACCAAGGAGGCATGGTGGGAAACACAATATTTTTTTTTCTTCTAAAGTAGAATGAAGTTCTTGGTGAATAACTCTGCTTTAGGGTCTAGTACAAAGACACAGACCTCTAGTATAGTCACCTGTGAGCAGAAGCACGTGTGTTGCATGTGGAGAAGCTGGATTGATCTGAAACTCTGTCACCTCAGATATACTGCCGGGCCAGCCTAGGAAATCCTAATAAATCCCGGATTAATTTCTAAGATCTCCAGGTCATGGAGACATGGACAAAAGCAGAATGCTAAACAGCTTTCAGGGTCTCAGGAATTTTGAGAAGCTGAAACCAAGTACTCATTATCACTAAAGCATTTTTATTAGAGGCTTGATTGTGTTATATATTTTATAAAAATGGTTTTATTAGAACACAACAATTTTCTCCTTACTTTCCTGACTGTAGTATCACCACCCTAGAGCCAGTATGAAGTTCAAGGAAAAATATCCAGTAATCTGGGAATTATCTTTATATGTAGGATTGTATTTTTTAATTGTGCCTTTTATACAGTCGGACAACACTACTTTTCTTCAAATGGTAATATTGCCTTTTATGTGGTGTTCAGTTTGAGGTGATTTTGATGATCTTGTTTTTTGTTTTCCTCATAATGCTAAGAACTGACCATGACAACTCAACGAGCTGCCTGATGCTAGGAACTCAAATTAACAGTCCGCCTTTAAAATGCAAGCTACTGTTTCCTGCCAAGAGTATGTCCTGGCCACCATCCCATACTGCATACAAGGTTTTAATCCAGAAGTAGGTCAAATCCAGATGGCGTGTCATTAAACATTAATGTGTTTTAATTATCGGGCTATTTTTAGAAGGTTCAGCATTTTACAGTTCCAGAAAAGGAAGCAGAGCAGAAAACAAAATCTGAGCGAGATAGTTCACTCTTCTTAAGATACAGAGGTACATTAAGCATTATTAATGCTACTGCTAATTACTGCTAATGCTACAAATCATATTGGTTTGAGGTTTATAAATGGAATCAACAGAGAGAATCCACCTCAGCAATCAGCACTTTTTGTTTGTTCGCCTATGTCATGTTATCTGAATCCAAACTTCATTGTCAAGAGATGTTTTCATTTAGTCCTTTAGAGCTATTGGTTTTATTCCCTCTTTCCTTGCATAAGTAGAGAATTAAATGTTCTTAGAAATATTTTCTTTGGAATTGAGTTTGTATGAATAGAAAGACCTGAGGTATTCAGTACAACAATACATAGATGTTTTTGATTGTCCAAGCTATTGAGGTAAACATCCTAGTTAACCAGAGCTACTAATTCATTTTTATATCATGTGTGTGATTCCACTTTTATTTCTGCTGAATATTTCTTGTGTGTGACCTTGAGCAAATTATCTGCTTTCTCTATTCACCATGTGTAGGATAGGGAAAGTAATCACTTATTTCTCTTTTAATGTCCTTATATGTAGGGCCTGGCCATAGAATTTTATCTGTACGTGACACCACTCAGTGCAGCTATCAAAAAGTAAGGGCACTTCTCTTCTGCAAAGGAAAGAAAAAACAGGATTACTTGTGACATATGCCTCCTCAGCTCGGACCTGTGAGTCCAAGACAGGCATACCCATTGTTATTTTCTTTTCCATATAAATGGCAACCTTCATTCAATTGAGTTCTTTATGTACTTAGTAAATAAGAGGTGCAAAGGAGGCCAACCAAAATACAAAGCAAACAAGAAAACAGACTGTTACGAATAATCCAGTCATCCCATATATTCTGCCTCTTCTCCATCACTGGGATAATTGCAGATTTTTGCTTAGGCTGAAAAATGCTCTTGTAGTTGCAAGCACATCATCTTGGATTTCAGTTTTATTTTTAGTCACATGTATATGCTATCTCTTGTCAGCTTATTATGTTGTGTTAACAGGGATATTTGAACTGAAAAGTTTTGTTGGAGCTCCAGTGGGCTCTTGCATATAAAAATCAAAGTACTCTTGCTTACTTCGTGTAGTCATTCATTCATCCAGTGTCTCAGAGCCTGCCAGCTCAATGGGCATGCAGCCAGTTTTGCATTTACTACTGGGTTTTGTGCTGGCTGACAGTCACAAAAGATGGTGATAAATGGATTCAGCAGCACCTATTAGGATTAACTGAAGACTTAAATTCAATCTGAACCCTCTTACTGCCAAAATTAATTATGCTAAAATTAATTATACTATGTTATCCACTGAAAAACAGGCCAAGGTGAGGAGAATACACACATGTTTACTGCAGCCTGGAGCTGAAATTCCTAGTAAGGTCTATAAAACACAAAACCTATCATGCTTATGAGAGACATAAAAGTGAGTGCAAACTGTTTGTTCGTACTTCTTGTTTTAAGTTGTGTTTAGATTTTGGTCTCAGAGACCTTGTCTTACATTCTGACTTCATTGATTCAGTTCAATCAGGAGAGCACCAGTATAGACACCTGCCAAGTAGCTTACGAAGTGTGAAAATCTTCATATTTCTTTCATATTTTGATCTTCATAGCTTCAGTTTGAATCCCACATGTTGCATTTCATGTTTTGGCTTTTGGGAAAATATACCAAAGGGAAGTTAATGACCCAGTGACTTGATTGCTCTGTAAACCAAAGCAGTCCTCTTCAGCTGAACTATTGATTGTAATAATTCACTTCAACATTGTGTTAAAGGACAACTGCTAAAAGACAGTGTTGTACTATGTGGAAGCCCTGAAATGCTTTAATATCAAAATTGTGGATTGTCAGACCCAATAGAACCCACTATGGTGGCACAGAGCTGATGAATGTCCTCTGTCAAGGTCTGCTAAGTCACGCAGAGTCATACTTCGCACAGTAATCCAACACTATTGGATTAGAGGTCCATTTCAAAATATGAGTAACACTGGCAGAGCCAGCCCTAGGCTAGACTATGAGCTGTAGTTTAAACTCTGATGCAGTGATGGCAAAGCTGTGAGAGGCAGAGTGTTCTGGTGAATGACCTGACTCTCTCCTTTTGCACTTTCTTCACCACTTCTGACAGGGTACAAGGCTCATTTGCAACATCATGTAATCAAATTGTCTTGGTCAGAAAGCTCACAGGTGAAGAGGAGAGCATCGTTTAAAAGGTGGAGGAAAGAGAGGAATAAACATACAATGAAAGCAGGTTTTTATAGGTATTACTTAAAGATGAATGACGCATCAATCTCCCCTGATGCTCCTCAATCTAATTCAAGAAAGGAAATCATGTCTTCTGATTACTTTGGGGAAGGACCTGAGCCATTTATCCTTTCCAAAGGTTCCTCTATAGTGCATATCATACAATGCAATCAAAAATCAGCCCTTAAGACTCCGCTGTAAAACTCAGAAGTTTGAGTTTCTGGGCTCTCTCGCATTCATTGGTGTGGAAAACTATTCTCTTCTCCTGTGTGCTTTCTGATGGTGTCTACTTATTTCTTATCTGGCGTAGGAAATCCTTGCTTGCTTTTCCTGTAAAATAATAATAATAATAATGTCCATAGACAGTAAAACTTATTCTCCACTTGAAAATTGAATCGTACTCTTTTACTTTGGCTAGTAGTTGTGCTTTTCTTGGAAAGCTGCCGCCGGGCATATCTGGGTTGAGAAATTAAACTAATCTTTCAGTGGTGACGATAACTTTTGAATTACCTATAAAATCAAAATGAGAGGTGTTTTCTTCTTCTTCCTTCTTTTGTATCTTGTTGGTTTCATTTTCTGTTTTCACACTTTTATTCCTTATTTTGTTTATTTAATTTTTCTGGAGGGCAACATATTTAAGATTCCATTGGCAATGTCTATACTACAAAGCACACCCCTAATTTTAGGGGCAACTCCTTTCGTAATGGTACTGCCATTTTAGGACAAAATACTGTTGAAAATCATATCTCTTCTTTTCTCCGTCCCAGCTGTGATTTCCATGCAAAGAAACCTGGACTGATGGAGCACACAGAAGCTGTAGCACTCACAATGACTTGTTTCTTTCTAGACTGCTGGAGTCCTTTGATGTAGTGGATTGCATATTGACATCTACCACATCTTCATCAGAATGGCTGTAAATTAGTCCAGGAAAAGGAATTCCTATTGCAAAACAAAGGGGAATGGTGTAACCTGCCATTTTCAGGCTCAGTTCTATAAACAATTTTTCTATGCGGCATCCATAGTTTCATTTGACATCTTATTAAAACACTGGTGTTCTGTATTTTCAATAACATAAACAAACCAGATACTTTCAGCCACGATAATGTTCACATAGTTCATTTTCCCCACTGTACCTGCCAGTATTATTTGGCCATTTCTTTCAGTTATCACACGTGGCTTGCATGTAGTGCAAGTTTCATCAGTTGGAGTTTCATTCTCGGAATCTCATAGTCTTGAATAAGCCCACCAGAATGTGCTGGTGTGTCTGTCTACTTTTGAGTGAAAGCTTTCTGAAAACAGTGACAAAAAGAGACTAAAATGCTACTGCTCCTCAGTTGAGAAAGAGGAAAGCTGAGGGGGAACAAATTGAAGTTTATAAAATCTTGAAGGTGGTGGTTAAGAAGAATGTGGAATTGTTCACTAAATCTGGAATTTGAGGGCATTCACTGATAATAATTCAAAACTGCTTAAAAATAGATAAAACACTTATTTACAGGGTAGGCGCCAAACATGGAATTCACTGCCCGGAGGGTTCGGAGATAGACAGTATCAGCACATTCTAAAAGGGAGTTTGCAAATTCATGAACAACTAGTCAAAAACAGATACTAAAAGCATTCCTTAATGGCTGTGGATGCTGGAGTAGGAGAAGATAAGGGCCAGATTCACATACACTCTCAAAATGACATTTTTACTGCCACTGTTAATTTCTTGCTGTGGTTTTATAGGAAGTTTCATTGAAAGCTGCTATATTTAGTAAAAGTCTTTGTGCCCCTCAGACATATGCTTTGCAAGTAGACCAGATAACAGCAGATGAACAATGGTCAGGTTAACCTGGGAGTTGGGAGTCAAACATTGGTTGTTCTAGGTCAATTCTTGCTGCAGCCACTTGGTGCTGAGATCCAGCTATGAACTGAGTCTGTAATGTCTTGGAAGAAATGCATGTATTCTGTTGGACCTGCATAAGCTTCATGTGGATGTGAATGGCATACAACTCCTTTGAATATTCTTATGCTTTTTCTTGATAACAGTAACCACCTTTTTGCAAATGTGCACGGCCATCTGCATTTGTGCAGCACTTGGAAATAGGATACTATTCCGGAGGGACCATTTGCTTGACCCATTAGCAGGTTTTTTTATACTCTTGTGACACTCACAAGGTTTAAATTTCCTGCAGCTTGTCTGATGTTCATTCAGAATTTCAGTTAGAGAATTAATATATTTTGACAAAGAGAGTTGGACATGAAATTGTGCAAAAACTGGATGGCTTGATCCAAATTGACAGTCAGAGAATTCACAGACTCATTGAGCTTGCGAAGGACCTTTGGAGAAGATCGAGACAAAGCTCCTGAAAAGGAAAGAGGAATTATTTTATATCTCAAAAAAATCTGGAAAAGATGGCTGTGCAACACTGCCAGGCATAGAGGAGTGGATTGGACTCTCTGGTCCACAACAAGACATTAAAGGTCAGTAGGAGAGAAGATGTGAGGGCTAGTTTTGTGACAAGTGGTACAAGTTGTGGACATCTTATTTCTGCAAAACTCCAGCATTTAAGTAAGGCAGCAGGGTCAACCAATAATATCCCCTGCAAGCTGACACAGTTCAAAGCAAAGAACAACTCTACAATGCTCGGTAGAGTATAATGGAACGTTTTGGCTGAAAGCAAAGCAATTAGCAATGAAATAACTAATTATGCCTGATGTTCAGTTAACAACAAAATGAACATGATAACGTATGACCGCAACATTTGAGTCAAAACCTCATAGAGAGCTACCATTTGCTCTTACATGTTCCTCTATGCAAATAGTGCATCGTTAGCTTATTATCCATGTGTTTTCCACTACTGTTTAATTACATGGGAGGCAGTTAAGCAGATCAAAGAGCTCTATTAACAACAGATAACCACAGAGCAAATATGATTAAAAGTGATTACAGTAAGGAAGTAATCTGCTAATTCTTAGTGGTTCTGAGCACTGAGAGGAGTTCTCAAAGTGATTCTCATCACTTGAAATCAAGGTGTTTTAGTGCAGAAAGCTGATATGATATTTTGTGTTTCAAAATGTGAGCTTTACAGGCCAGGAGGTAATTTTGTTGCAGAATGCAGGACAAGTTTTCCTTCATTCAGCATTTCTGAGAAGAGTTAATCGTCTTCTTTATTTTAAAACTAAGACAATTTGAAACCATGAGTATCTATCGAATTGTATAAAATTTTACAATTTACAATTTATTGTAAAATTTAATTGCAAAATTTATTGTAAAATTTAATTGTAAAATTACTATAAAATTTATTATTGCATAATAAATAAGTTTTGGTGATTTTGTAGCCATGTCTTTTCTTATGCCTTCTCTCAAACTTCATACTCTCTTGTGACATAATTTGTAAGTGGGAAATTCCTTATTGTAGCATTGACCAATCTTATTTTCTGGCATCTGGCCAGAAGTGAAAGAGGTCTGAGAAATCTGGAGGTGAACAAGACCTTCTACCAGTCTTTCCTCCCACCTTCTTCTCTTCACATATCCCGTATTTCTTTTCTTTCAATTAGATGCAGACATCACCCTCCCTCCTTTCATTCTTCCCCTTCTCATCCCACCCTGACACCTCCTCCAATTCTTGCCTCATCTCTTCAGTTGGTTCCAGACACCTTTCTCATACTGCCAAACACCCTACATTTCTATTCTTATTTCCCACCCAGTGTCCAGCCCCAGTCCTGTTCAGCTGTGGAGATCCCTGGACAACTGAGTGTCTGATTCAGAATTAGGAGAAGAGGGTATGTGTTTATCTATAATGTGAGAGGGTTTGTTAGCCTTCCTCAGAAAGGAGGCCTCTCAATCTGCATCCAAGTCAGCTCATCTTAACTGTCCCCACCACAGACTTTATTGCTTTTTCTGCTTTCTGTCTTCACTGAGATTAAAATGCTTGTACCCCATGTTCAAAAATTCAGAAACAACTGCTCTTACAAACTGTTATTTGCAGTTTCAAAGGGCAGAGCCTCTAAATGTGACCAAAGCTTCACTAAAGAGAAGGAAAGTGATGAAAGTAATAATGTCGTATACTATTTCCAGCTGAGTGAAGGACAGGAAGGTTATAGATAACAGTCAGCATAGATTTACGGAAGGGAAATCGTGCCTAACCAACCTGATAGACTTCTATGATGAGAGGACTGTCTTGTTGGATGAGGGCAGAAGAGTAGATATTTTTTACTTTCAGTTTAATAAAGCTTTTGACACCATTTCCCATAGTATACTCATATGTCTAGCTGATGAAGCATGAGCTAGATAAGTGGTCAGATAATATCTTAAATTATTATTTATTTATTATTATTATTATATAAATAACTGAGTCCCATATTCCTCATTCCATGCAGGCTGAGTGAGAAAAATGGAGCACTCCACTTTGATCATGTGATGTGCTTAGCTCACATATGTATGAGAAATTGCAAACTGGGGGTAATGAGTTAAGGAAAACTTATCTGTGCTTTTTAAAGAGCATTTTTATTTATAATAAAAGATTTTATTTTTTGCTGCACATGTGTTGCATGGAAGCTGATAAGTCAGTCGAGCCTAAATTATTTTATGGTAAATAGAATATACAAACTCGATGATATTATCTGCTTTTAAAAAAGAAGAAATGGATCCTTTAATATAATACTCTCAACTTTATTTTGGACATCTGAATTAGATTCTTAATTTAAAAATAATATTTAGCCTCCAACAAATTTTCTTCATGTCAGTATGAGCTGACAGATCCTTAGCATTTGGAATACACAGGCAATTTATTCAGGTGCCTAAAGCTTTAATCCTTAAAAGATTTGTGATTTTAAAATCATATTGAAGACCTTATTGTGCTCTCTAGAGACCAGTTTTCAAGTTCTTGTTTTCAGCATATTGATCATTAGATTTACTGATTGGTTGACTTTTGGTGTGCTATATGTTTGCAACTTCTAATGCATATAAGATAGTCTGTGATAAATAACTACTATTTTATTAGCTGGATAGTTGGAAGGACATGACTGGTAAGTAAGATGTCACATAAATCACTGGCAAAAATGACTTACTTTGAAGGCCAATCATAGCAAAACATTAAATCTCTCCATCTTATGTAGATTTATTTATAAATCAATGCACGAATCAGAGGTAGAAGGTTGCATTCAAGAGCAATTAACTTTGGACCAAACTGTTTCAATACAGAGTAGGCTGTATAGTAGCCATACTTTTGTAAACATAATTAAATTTTATGTTGCTTTGTATTCTGCTACAATATAGACTAAAAGCAGGTCTGCTATTCATGCACAAAGCAGATGTTTTGCTGTCATTTATATCAGAACAATCTAATAAACTTCATAACGAACACAGAAATGTCAATTTTGTACTTTAAAGAAGAATATGATCTGTCATTCTGCTGGAAATCCTTCTCTGACTTCCACGTGTGTGTTTTTCTGAATGTCACTGGCAAAGCTAAAAAGATTGGGTACAAAAATGATTTTTATCAGGCTGTTCACTGAATACTAGTGACTTGTATTCAAAAGATATTTTGCATCACCTGCCAAAAAGATGTTTTGGTTTTTGTTTTTCAGGTGGAGTATAAAGGGGGATGTGGAAATTTGGTTTATTCTGAAAATGAGAATAGGGATTCCTTTTCAGGGCCCAATAGCAACTGTAACATTATAATGATATATTAAGCCAATACTAATTCTTTTAAAGTGGATCTGACATTTTTACCAAAAAAAAAAAAAATGCTGTTACTAGTCAGCAGATATATTTGTAGTGTAAATGCTGCTGTATGTTGAAACAATTCCTGCTTAGAAAAACAAATGTAACATTTCTCCATTAACATGGGTTGTATTTAGTGGCCTCAGACAGTTTCATTAGTGCTAGTGATGGATAAGTTTGTATGATCACAAAATCACAGAAAGGTTGAAGCTGGAAGAGACTTCTGGAGATGATCTAGTCCAACTCTGCTCAATCAGGGTCACCAAGAACCCATTTTGAAAGATTTTGTCCAGACACCTTTGGAATATCTCTAAGGAGGAAACCTCTCTGAGTAACCTATTCCAGTGCTCTTTCACACTTGCAGTTAAGAAGTTTTTTTCTCATATTTAGATGGAACTTCCTGTGTTTCAGTTTGTACTTATTGCCTTTCATCCTATCTCTCTCTGGGCACCACTGAAAACAGTCAGGCCCAACCTCTTTACTTCCTCCCTTCAGATATGTCTACTCATTGATAAGATCCTCCCTTGGTCTTCTCTTCTCCAGGCTGAACAGGATCAGCTTTCAGTCTATTCTCAAAGGAGAGATGCTCCAGTCTCCTGTTCATCCTAGTAGCCCTTTGTTGGACTCACTCCAGTAGCTCCATGTCTCCCTTGTACTGGGAAGCTAAGCACAGTACTCCAGATGTGACCTCACTGGGGCTGAGTCAGGGGGATCACCTCCATTGACTTGTGACAACACTCCTCTTAATGGATCCCATTGGTCTTCTTAGGCATAAGGGTGGGCGGTTTACTGACTCATGGTCAACTTCTTGTCCACCAGGATGCCCAGGTCCTTCTCTGCAGAGCTGCTCTTCAGCAGGTCAGCCTGCAACCTGTTTAGGTGCATAGGTTTATTCTTCCTTAACTGCAGGGGTCTGCACTTGCCTTTGATGAACTTCATGAGGTTCCTCTTCAACCAGCTCTCCAGCCTGTCCAGGTCTCTTTTGAATCAGCCACTCCTCCTAGTTTTCTATCATCAGCATAAAACTCAAAAAACTCATAAAACTTTCATAAAACTCAAAAAGACATTGAGTTGGCAGCTGTAAGATAATTTTCTGGATCTTGGATGGAAAACATCCCAATGTACTGGAATACTGAGCAGTGAATCCATGTTGGAGAATGTTGCTTCTCACTTCTGCTGCTGCTGTCTTTGCCTCCAGGGAAGCCTGAGCAGATATCTGATACCTTTATGTCAACTTGAGGGTAGCAGAGGGAAGAGCAGCATAGAGTCTGCATGAACTGCAAATAAAACTTACTTAACTGGTGTATAGATGCACCAGGATAGGCATGGTCAAATGCAGCAGGCAAAGTAATAAGGTATCTTAGGCTGATATTGGTGTCAAATTCTGCCTTTAAAATGATTCAAATTGGAACTCAAGGCAGCAAGCATGTTTTTCCTCTGCTCACACAGTTTTCTCTATAAGGATTAGAGGTTTTATTTAAAGGCACATTTAATGAAATTTCACAATTTAGTATAATTTAGTAAATCTTTCCAAAGTGGGACATTCATTCACATGGTAAGATTTTAAACAACAACATTGAAACTTTCCATAATGCATATATTATAGATCTGAGATAGGCCATGCTGAATAGAAAATTTGTTACTATATATATATATATATATATACACATATATATACATATATATGTATTTATCATTAGCAAATTTGTATTATATAAATGAAAGGTGGAGTGGGAGGAAGGACAGTGCAATAACACTGCTGTTACTGCATCAGTACTGGTTATGTGTCCCCACTTGTACTTTTTGAGATATTTGCACATTAACAATTAACTAGCACTCTGCATAAATTCCAATAAGCAGTGGGAATTTCTGGGAGGACTGACAGACTTAAGAGGTCATGACCCTTGAGCCTGGGTAATTGGGAATTCTGGGAGCTTGAGGTTTAAATAGTCAAGGTTATTCTGTAGCTGCTTTTCATTTGCCAGAGAAGTAAATTCCTTTAAAGAAATTCACAAACTTCTGTGACTCATAAAGAACTTTTTCCCCATTGCATCATTCTAGCAGAAGTGCTTGAATAAAGCATTTGCATCCTCAGGAAGGGAGTAAGTACATTTTATGCTTTGGGAAAATAGCACAGATGATTCTAAATCAAAGTTAGAGATCTGCTTCCCCTGCACTGAAGAATAGACAGTAAGAATCTGATAATTGCAGTGAAGGAAATATCTCTGTATCAATAAGGTAGTAGAATAAATTCAAGTCAGAAATGGGACAAGTCAGAAAAGAAAAGGAGAAAAAAAAACAATATAAGTTTTACTATTCAGTGTAGAAAACACTTTCAGAACACTGTCCTTGGGATTAGTGTAAGTCTTCCTCATGAAGTCACACAACATCTGAATATAATGACCTCTTGCATAGAAAAGGTCTGAAGATCGTCTGTCAAAGCAGGGTAATGATTGTGTGGTTGGAATGGGGCTCGTGGGACTGAGTTCATACCATGGTAAGATAGGACTGGCATTGCTGTAGTAGAAGATAAATATGTTCTCCATCTGTTCTTGCAGGATGGAGAATATAATGTAGTTTTGTAACAATTTTATCCAAGTTTTACCTACAACATTGCAAATGGTGATTTGCAGATGCATGAAACCTAATGAGCATTAACTCCTTTGGATACACTGAAATATTTTTTGTTAAGTTCAGTGATATTGCATCATTAAATCTTCTAGCATTATATGATGAACCTTAGTTCTCTACAGAAACCTCCAAAGCCTACTAAAGGCCACATTTGCAAAGGCTTAAATTAACATTGGGTATCTTCACTGATGAAGGAAGAGAGGTACAAAGTGAAGCATTGAGTAAGGGACTCAGGTCCAACAAATGCTTTTCAAGAGACATTCCTGAAGGTTACAAGGGTGAAGAGATTGTATTTTTGTCTACAGTGGAAATATATAGTGTAGTGTATCTATTTCATTCCTTGCATTGCTCCTCTACCAGATAAAATTTTCTGTGAAAAGAAATGAAATAATGATTTTGCAGATTATTGAGCAATTCAGATTGTTGGCATAGTCTTCTCCCGGCTGACAGTTACATGAAGGAAACTACAAGTCCCCATTATGGCACCTTTGATGCTATAAAAGAGAAACGGTTTGTATATGGGCAGTAGTCTCATTCCAACAAGTAGTGGTGCAGACCACCTGTTGTCTGAGTTCCTTAGCTGGAGAAGACTAAATTTCCCCTTCAAACCTGAGGTTTATTACAGTTGAACAACAGATAATAATAGCGTGCGTGATCTTTGTTTAAACAGAAACAGAGACACACTATTTTTTTAAAAAAAGAATGATGTGTTAAAAAATATAAACAATTATATAAAAGAATATTGACTGTCCCCAGAAATCTAAATGGTGATTTGTTTCTCTTTGTAGTCCATATGATGGAGAACTTCTAAAAGTTCTCAGTCTTTACCACAAGAAATATATATCATCACTAACTTATCTTCATGTGCTCGTTATTTAGATCTAATTTTATTATTGCAGTTAACAATTCTTTTTTCTGTTTACATACTGATGCATACACAGATTTGTAGCGTGGATAATAGATTCTTCTTTTGTTGCATCAACAATTACTTTACATCCTGGCAAACATTTATCTTTGCAAAAAGTAAATAATAATAACAATAACAATAACAACAATAAATTCACAAAACTTTGTTTACTCATATGTTTTTACCCCACATGTTGGTCATTTGGAGGAAAATCTTAAAGCAATTTTATTCAAGGTTCAAAGAATATTTTGCTGTGTTTCATATTTTGGCCTAAATCATTGAGGCTCACTGTTAATTCTTCATTTCCTCTAAAAAAGCTGAAGTGACTGCAAGCCAGCTGTTTATAAATGAAAGGCTCCAAATCGCATCCTTAGTCTAAATTTTGTTTATTTCTCTACCCAGACCATACAACGAGAATATCATGTTAGTTGAAACTAAACACCAAATTTGAGCTAAATTCGCTACTAGTTTTAGCTGCTTTCAAACTGTGTTTTTCAACAACGGTATTATTCATTGGAAAAAAAAAATCCTGGCTCTAGTGTAACAGGATGTGAAATTCAGTCTGAGTGAAACAAAGCATTTCCTTCTTCCTTGTAGACTTTCTGCTGGTAGCTCTTGGTCCGGGGTATCCCGGGAATGTTGCTGCAGGACATCTTTAGCCTTTTGCCAGCTGAATGATAATTGTTTCCTATCTCTCTGAGCCTTGACTTCCATGCATCCCTCCTCCTCCCCTGTGGCCTGGATCGAAACTCCGAGCTTCCTGTGAGGTCTCTTCAATAACCCCAAGGGCCTCTTCTGCCACCATATGTATGTAATCACAAACTGAAAACTTCTCTGCTTCTTAAAATGCAGGACTGCCATGTGAGATAACTATCTACAGATATCAGCCTCATACCGAAATGAGTTCAAATGCATCCCCCTGCTCATTTATTTATCACCCTTTGGTGTTCTTTGTCTCTCTGTTCTAGAATTCTTTTGGCATTAACATAATGACCAATATTAACATAAGGATTAATATTAAGTAAATTGGGCAACAATAATGCACTCTGGGAATTTAACTACATGAGAGACATCCTCTCTATTAGGAGACTTGCACCTCTGTGTGACAAAAATCAGTTTAACTAATCACTTATGAAGTCACTGGAACCTACCTGATCTAAGGATCTAAACTAGCTTTGACAGGAACTAAACTATTTTAAGTTTATCTTATTCTCGCTCACCTAACTGTATAAAGGTATTCATTTGCAGTGGCACAAGATGAAACAAGGCTCAGGGTCTAGAGCACCTCCTTAGCTTAGACCAACTCAAGAACCCAGACCTGCCTACAGCAGCCTTCTGGAACCTTGAACCTTATTACAATGGATGTTTCTGCTGCTCATAAAGCAGTTTCAGATACATAACGGTTAACATTCTGAAGTATTAAGGTGACCAGGAAAGTAAAAAAACTGGCACTAAGTTAAAGCACGCTGAATAAAAAACTGTGACAGTTCAAGTTTCTACTACAAAGAAAGCAGAAACATGTCAGTGCCCCTGACAGGACTTTCCTCCGAGCTGTGGTGGGACCGCCAACCTCTGTGTGCAAGCCAGGCCAAGAACAACAGCAATTTAAGAGAAAGCAGAATCCAATTGGCTTTGTATTCGGTAGTTAAAATCGACTATCGCCAATGAACTGAGAGGATGAAACAAATTTGGTCTGTTCCTCACCTCCTGTATGACAATTTTATTTGTGTATTTTGCCAACTCTGGGTCAGACACTTACATATACTTATGTACATATATAGAGATTTAATCTTTCTTCAGATTGTGTAATGTCTTCTTTGTCAAAATAAATACATGTTTTTAACCTATAAAAGGACCTTGCTTTTATTCTACAGTTTCTTTTATCAATTAAATTACAGCTCAAGATGATACTATTAATCTTTAGCAGTAGGAAGATTATTTTAGCTTTTGAATGGCCCTGCTAATAAATGTAGTGTGCCTTTACTTTTTTAATGTAAACCAATATAATACAACTTATCTAGGTGAAAACAAGTATAAATTAATTAACAGAAAAAAAAATCTAATCTACAGATACAACCTGCTAATGTAAAACAAGATCCAAGGGAATTCTCTATTAGGAAAAAGATATATTTCTGTGAGGACAATATCAGCCTCAGAAAATGGAAATGAGCGATTTGATTTCTGATCCAACGCAGACTGCCTTTGTTGGATCAATGCTGAGTCAGACTTCAAATGATCTTAAGTTCCATTTCTACTCTATTAAAATTACTGGAACCTGAGGTAAGAGATTTCTTTTTTTCTTCTGGTGCCCCCAAATTTTATGGTTTTCATGTAAGAACTAAAATAAAGCCCAGAATTTAAGACACGTGCAGCACTCAGCCACTTCCACTGTGACTGAAAGTGGCCCATATAATGCCTTCTCCCACCTTTCCCAATAATAACTATGAACTGCAGCTCAGTTTGTGTTGTAAATATAATCTTAGGTGGATTTACACTTGCATCCTTTTCATAGCATGATTTCATCAAGCATTTAGATGTTTCTTTATATTGTTAAAAATGCTAGTAATTTTTGTGTTTTAACTTCCTCCTGTCTCCTCCCCAAACCAAAGGAAAAGCAACTTAGGGAATGTTTTTCTTCTTCTTTGTACTTGTGTCAACATTTTCCTTCAGCAACTTTAAAAACAAACACTCTTTTGGAAATTATTTTCACCAGTGTGTCTGAGGGATGAAATCATTCATGAATGCTGATAACTAATCAGGATTCATACATGTAAGTATTGCTCCCCATTGCTATCAGTCATTCAGTGATGGAAATATGCAGTGTAGCCAGAATTCAAGGAAAATTTTGGATTTGGAAGCATTTGCCTTATTTAAATGAGATGACAAAGGTTTTATTTAACTGACTACTTGTGTGGCGTACAAACAGGATTGGCCGCTTTTATTATTTTATTTTATTTTATTTTATTTTATTTTATTTTATTTTATTTTATTTATTTTTAATCAGTCAATGTTGCTTCCAACCATTTGACAGAAGCACTAATTTTCCATAGCTCTGGGTTTCCTTGTCAAATGGAAATTCAGAGAAATTAACGAATTTTTGCCGAGGCACACTGAGCATTCAAAGTTTCTTCTGTAATAAAGCAAATGAAAGGACTTCATTACTTTTCCCTGGATTTGCAGTATTGATATAAAAAAAGACAGCGCTAGTAATAGTACTGCTTACTCAATGCTATTATGGAATTCAAATATTGTGGGCAACAGGTACCTCCTGTTAAAAATGGCCCTTGTTAACAGGGATATTAATTAATAGCAATTGGCAATATCTGAAAAGGCATTTTTTCCTTTTTTTTTTTTTTTCTTTTTATAATCTCATTCAACTCTCTGAAGGAGAAGTCTCCAAAGCACATTCCCACTCAAGGAGCATTAGCTCCAAGTTTGTTGCAGCTTAACTAATCTTCCCTTATCTTCTATTTAACAGAAGGAATTCCTCTCCCAGTTGGAACTGCCAGGTTTTTCTTAGAAATCCTCCTTGCAGAGGAGTTTCTAAAAGCCTAAATTCCACAGAGTGTTTTGTCTTGCTAATGACTTTAGGGCACAATTGGATGCCCAACTGCGCGTCTTTGTTCTTTGGCTGGTTTGGGACTGATTCGTCCACAGAGAGAAAGCAGACAGTAACAATTACCTCTGAGGGAATCCTCCCTCCAAGAAAGTGGGGGACATGAGCACTGCAGCTCTAGTAGGCTGTGTTTTCTCTGCAAAAGGCAATAGCTGAGGATGGGGATTAACAAAAGGATGAAAGGTTTCCTCTGAAGCCATTAAACTGTGAGGAAATGGTGATGGTCATGAATTGTTACATAAAAGGAATTAATAGGCATGAGGTGGGAGGCAAAAGTATTAATGGGATGCTGACACCTAAGTTATAAAGCAGTCAAGCTCCCGGACTAGTAGTAAACGTCTAGGTTTTCATAGCACATTCCCATTTTGATGGTCAGATAGTTGCATTTCAGTCTTTGTAAGAGTTTCATACTGACTTTAGCCAGCCAAACAGGATTTACGGTCCATATCTGTTAAGCCTGTGAAAATGTAGACCAACTGTGTCACATGATGCCACATTCGTATATTTTTTTCCAAGTGTCTGTCTCTTTTGATTCCTTCAGGAAAAGAAAGGTTGTAAAACCATCCTGAACCAGAAATGCCCTTGTACTGGGATTAGAGTACAAAGCAGAAACCCCGCAGAGTCCAGTAAGGTAGTGACTGAGAGTGGACGGGGAGCACAAATAAACAGAAGTGATGCTAAAAGGCTAAAATGAAAAACTGCAGAGGAATATGGATCAACAGCACCCACCACACCCTGAGGACAATGAAGGAACTTGCAGTTGCCCTTCAGAGCAGTGTGAGATGAGTGAGACAAAATGACTCCTTAGCTACTGGGAATCCTCATGCTGCTAAGGATCCTTAAGATGCATATAAAACTCAAAACCAACAGAAAGCCCCTGAAATATTGTTATCTTGACAGGGAATTATAGGCCAAGTACAGGAGATGGGACCCTGTGTTGGATGGATTATCTTCCAGAAGAGTTGGGGGAATTCTAGACTACTATAAATGTTCTTCCATTCTCATTTCCAGAGAAAATGTTGGGCATTGCCCCTCAGATATTGAGCATATTGACTATGCTAACAAAATAAATAGTTCCTTCCATTAGTTCCTAAATTACATTTTCAAACTCATTGGCTGCCTGCAGACATTCTCCACAAGATGTATATAACCTCTCCCTGTTGAACAGACACAGAAATGCCTACATTTTGACAGCATTTGACATTAAAGCCATTGGTGATTTTATTATTATTTGCTAATTTGCTACGGTCAAAGTATCAGTGCTGGAATATGTTCATTTTCACTGAAGACTCCACTTAGCTGCAGGCTAACAAAGCTGTTGAATACGGAGCATATTTATTATTGTGACTTGAAATAAGATTAGTAGGGCAGGACATTTACTTTAATTTCTTCCAGGTGGCATGAAGCCTCCGTTGTTTTTTTTGTTGTTGTTGTTGTTTTCTCTCTCTAATTTAAGAGGAGTTTGTGGTTTAGGAATTAAAAGCCTAATTAGGCTACATGTCAAAAACAACAAAATCCTCCACACAAATGATTCCTTCTGACAAAATAGCCTTTCAATTTGGTCTTCAGCCTCATCTGGGCATCAAATGGCAGGTCTTTTGAAGAGCAGCTTCCCTTAAAAATCTCCCTCTGGAAGTGTTTTTGAGTTGGTCACCTTCCTATGTGCCTGTAGTGAATTGCTGATAAACTAAGCATTAGATCATCTGAGTAGCCATATGCTAAAGATAAGCGGTAGAGATATATATGATTAGGACACTTAAACTGAAAATTTAATATTTTTTCTAGAAAAAGATAAAATGCTTCAGGAAACAAGGAACAGAGTTGTATTGGAAATATGCCAAAAAGTTTTATACATAAGTGGAATTTCAAGGAGAGAGACAGCTGAATATGATAGTGAATAATGAACAAAAAATATGCTGTTAGATCTGGGGATCTGTTCTGTTGCTTCTGTATGATAGTGAACAAGGGAATGAAGAAAGTGTTACTTGGAGTGCCTTCTCCAGGGACCTGGGACGGCAGTTATGGGGCTGGTGTACAGATATGTTGCGGAGCACCCTGAGTGTGAGATCTCGTTCACACAAGTCAAGTGGAGAATCATAGTGTCACAGCTTGTAAATGGTGCAATAAATTCTTAACTTCAAACTTTTGTGCTGCAATGATTCATTTCTTTCATTTGAACTGGAGTTTAGGCACTGTTATTTAGAACATACACAGTATTCTTTTCTCAATGTGTGAAAAAGTGAAGTTTATCTCTGATGATTTTCTTGCACATTCTGACTTGCAATGGGCCACAGAGATACCAATGTCTAAACAGTGGATGACAGACTTTATAGACTTTGAAACATTTTCTACCATTTTCCTCAATTGATGCAAAAGATAACGTAAAAAGAAAGAAAGCTATTTCCAGAAAATACTCTAGCCTCTGGTCATCTGAAAATCATCTGAAAGATTCTCTATTTCTTTTATATATATATATGGATATCTGTATCCATTACTTTTATTTTTCCCTTTAATCCATCCTTTTAATTTTTCTAAGTTACCAGTGTGTAAATCAAATTTCTTTTTGTTTCTCCATAAATGACAAATGTCAAGAGCTGGGTTGCTCAGTTTCTACAAGGCAATAGATATTTGCCTTGTAGATTTGTCTTCCTAAAGAAGGGTGGGGATCTAAAAATAGCAATTTTACTCATAATTTACAAAATCACTAGTCCAATACTATTTTTTTTTTCCTTAGGAATTCCTGATCTGCATACTTTGAGAAATGCAAAGGTGTAAAGGAAGTAAAATACAGATGTGGCCTCACCAGGGCTGAATAGAGGGACAGGATCACCTCCCTCGATCTGCTGGACCTGCTCTTCTTAATGCACCCCAGGATCCCATTGGCCTTCTTGGCCACGAGGGCACACTGCTGCCTCATGGCCAACTTGTCGTCCACCATGACACCCAGGTCTTTCTCTGCAGAGCTGCTCTCCAGAAGGTCAGTCCCCAGCCTGAATGGTTGAATGATGGCTCTTGTACATACAGTATGCAATATATATACAATATATTGTGTATAATATATAGGTGGTGTGAAATGGAACACATGAAATAATAAAAAGTACTAGAATATGTTTTCTTACCGAATATAATAAGGACCATAGAAGGAAATAAATTTGGATATCAATCCCAAGTCACAGTCAAATGGTAAATGGTTTGCTACCAGATTCCACATCTGTAAAATTAGTAGGTGTTTAAGGTGTCTTTTTTAACCTTCGTCACATTCTCTTGTTCCCAAAGACCAAGCAATGGGTAATGCTGGGCTGAGTTCTGACCTGAGCATACACCCCTGTACATGCATGTATATATTTTTTTAGGGTGTTATTTTCATCACCAGGAACTCTTTGCCTGATATGATTAATTTCTTCAGAGAAACTGAAGCAGGAGTTCCCTAATCAGCTTTCTACTGTGACATCAGTAAATTTATTTTCTGAGAAATGCAAATATGTTAACATAAACAACTTAAGGAGAAGTAGAAGAAACTTTTTCTTTGCTGACTTCTATTGATTTGATGCCAGCTTTACTGTCTTATCACCCCCTTTCCCTTACATAGCTCCTTACAGAGTATCAGCTGACATCTTAGAACCACAGGAACCGCCTTGCGCAGTTCTATGAAGTAAGACTTACATGTGGGCCATGTTATTTAAAACATGTGCTTATTTTATTGCTTTGGCTGTCGTTCAAGCATTCCTGTTCATGAGCACAAGAAGGGCTTTATCAAATTTTCTTCTATTTGAGGTAGTAATAAATCTTATGTGGAGATGGTGGCTCAGTTCCTGATGCTGATGGGAAATTTATTTTATTTCAAAATAACTTTGGTTCTTACCAAGGTGAGAACTGCAGCCATTCTTGAGACAAGAGCTTCGGAAATCAGCTGATTACCAGTATAGAGTATTTTCCTTTGATTTTTGCCACAGTGATTCTCTCTCTACATATACATGCATGTGTGTTTGTGTATTTATGCATGTAAGTAAGCATATATATGCATATTCATGGAACTACTATATCTATGTCTGTCTATATATCTATCTATTCAACTTTTATATTAAGACAGGCAGGAATTATTAAACTGCAGATGAGTGGCTAGCTCAGGAAAACAGCAGGAGGTGGCTAGATGAGGAGAAGACACTAGAAATTTAGATCCATAAGTGAGTAACATTACTGGGCTCACTGTTTTACTGTTTTAAGCTATGCTGCTTGGCCACTTTTGTGATCCTGGATGAGACATAGCATGTGCCTTTTAGACGTAGGTGCTTATATAAAACAGTGTAATCTCTGCATTCTGTGACCGTGAGCATTGATAATAGATACTTGCCTGCCTAGTTAGACTTCTAGTGAAATAGTCTACTCTTTTATAACTCTTTCTTTTCTTTTCCTTTCCCCCTTCCATTTTGTACTACACACTGAGAGTTTCTCTTAGGATTGAGACTTAAGGGGGGCATTGGGTACAACATTGTTTGAAAAGATTCCCCTTTTTAAATATATGTATATATTTTAATCTAGTTACATTTAGATGCAGAATATGTCGATCATCTCCATTATTTTCTTCCTGAAAATATGAAAAACTAAATTTTGGCTGGTATTTTTTTTATTTTTATCAGAACTTTCTGTTCGATCAGAAACTTTATGAAGATGATTAAGGGACTGGAGCATTTGTCTTATGAAGACTAAACAACCTGGGCCCGTTTAGTCTGGAGAAGAGAAGTCTGAGAGGAGATTTGATTAACATGTTCAAGTAGCTGAGGGGTGATTGTAGGGAGGATGGGGCCAGGCTCTTGCCGGTGACAGTTGAAACACAGGAAGTTCCACCTCCATATAAGGAAGAACGTCTTTACTGTGGGAGTGACAGAGCCCTGGAACAGGCTGCCCAGGGAGGTTGTGGAGTCTCCTTCTCTGGAGATCTTTCAAACCCACCTGGATGCCACCCTGTGCCACGTGCTCTGGGTGTCCCTCCTGGAGCAGGGGGGTTGGACTAGATGATCTCGAGAGGTCCCTTCCAACCTCAACCATTCTGTGATTCTGTGTGATTCAGAAATACTGAGCAGGAAATCTGAGCATGTGATACACTAATGCTGAACTGGGGACTTCCACATCGGTGGTCCCCACTGCAAATGGGCTTTGCTTACAAGCAATGCAGAAGATCATGAAGAGATGCCAGTCTGTATATAACAAATATCTGACTGAGTGGAAGCAAACATGTAGCAAGAAATCATTATAAATGAGAGGCTTTCATAGCTTCAACAGACTTCAGCTGGAACTCAGCTGCAGTCAATCTGGCGGTTGTCTGTGGGTGGACTTATTAGACTTTGTATAGGCACCTATCTTTCAAAATTTGAATATTGACCTCAACAACACAGTGATTTGCACAAGAATCAAGAAGAAATGGAATGTGAGAAAGCTCATTTTGAACCCAGTCTGTGTCATCTTCCTTAAATCTCACAGAAAAATACTTCTGTGAGGGAGAGAGATTATTTCTTAATGCTTGCCACCAGGAAAATATTGAAGCCAATAATGTTCAACTGATATCCAAAACTTCTACAGAAGTGTAGTTAAAGTGGGATTAAGTGGGATATAATGTTGTTGCATTTGACAATCATTTAAACTTTCCTGAGGAAATTCTGAACTCCTGGAAGCTGAACAATAGACAGAAAAGGGAGTGGTATCGTGACATGCCTTTGTCCTCTCTGAAGGTCTTAAGGATGGAATGGATGTGACAAAACAGTTGTTTTCTATGGTCTCACTATGTGGAAATCAGTGTGGAAGTCACGCTGTTTCCTTTGCGAGGTCTCTCAAGGGAGAAAAAAAAAGAAAAGGGACAGGAAAGCCTAAGGCAGAGATTTCTGTAGTCAGGCTATTACGGAAGTCTTAGAGTCTAAGAGTAGGGGGACAATGGAAGGAGGACGGTGGAAGGATAAAAGGGGAACAAAATGTCAGAAGTGTTGTCTCTGCTTGGCTCCTCCGGTTACCACCATTGACAGAACCATCAAGAAAATGATGGATTTGTGAGAGGAAAAAGAATTTATCTTTGCCCATAGGGAAAAAGCTCCCCAAGATGAGGGCTTGGTGAGTTCATAAATGAAGTCTTTTCTTTCCGCTGTTCTCTACAGGATCTGTGTGATGGTTATAGGGGTGAGGTTGGGTCTTCTCTTGTGTTTTGACTTTATTTCAGGAAAAAAGGCGCTATGTGCTGATTAGGGTTTATTACCTGACTATCATCACCTTTTTTAATGAAATATCTTTTTGCATCATCTATTTTATATCAGAAATGCTGTCTTTTGCAGGTACATACATAACACTTCTGCATGGATGCCTGGAATTTCTAGGAGACCATTGTGGTTTCCACCCTTATGATGAACGTCACCAATGTATGACAATAACACTGAATTTTGTTCACAGTCTGACTCATGAAAAGTCACCTGTGGAATAAAAAAGTCATTCATGAAACAACGTGTATTTTACAAATTATCCTTTGTGATTTTTGTACAAGCAAGCACTCAGGAAGACACCAGCAATGTTTACACCAGAATTTTAACAAGAGTCTTGTCTTTTGTCTTTTTTTGTCTTTCTCTTTCTCTTTGTCTTTTTTTTTTTTTTAACTGAGATAATTGAAATGCATTTGGTGTAAGATGACAGGAAGGTCTGCTCATACTACACATAAATTGTTGCCTTATCTGACAGGAGAAATAAATGCTAAAATCCCTTGCCTAACACGGGATATGTCAGCCTATTGCAGGTAATTGTTACTAGACTGATGAGCTGTGTAATAAGCCATTCATGTTTTATAGAACATTTTGTAAATAGCACTTTTGATGGAGCATACCTGTGGGGCAGACACTGCGTTTGTTGTCACACTGTTGCCATGGAGCTCTTGCCTGTGTCCTTTTCTCTGAGGACTTAGTATTGTGTTCTGACATCACAAAAAAAAAAAAAAAAAAAAAAAAAAAAAGCGTACCCACGCCTTAATTTTGCTGATCTTCCTGGGAGTCTCTTGCAGGCATGCGTAGAAATTTCATATAGCAGTGATGGCTCACATGTTCTCAATCACTAAAACCAGAGCTTTGATGTTCAGCTTTTTTAAAAGCTCTCAGAAGTACTTTTTCTTCACCTCAGTTGAGATAACTTTTTACTTTTATTTCAGAAACAAATATTCAAGCATATGGAAAATCCAGCTCCTCTATTGCTGTTGCTTAGAACACAAGAGGTTCTCTTCTGTGACTCTTTTTTTACTTGAAATACTGGTTAGTTTGGTTAAATGTTCTTAGGAAATAAAATCGAAAGGAGAGTGAACCACATTTTAAATAAATTGTTGCCACTCATTCTTGTCCCTATTTGATGTCTGCACCTGTATGTTCCATCATGTTGGCAGGAAGCAGTGTGTTATGAGAATTTGGTGTTATTCTTTCTGATTTAACTGACAGTGGAGGAGGTACTGGGCAAAGGTAATTTCAAATAGCAATGAGGGCTCTCATGTATTGAGCTCACATATTCTCAACTACAGTCTTATCTTCTGGAGGTGAGAACACCATTACCTCAATTTATTATGCCTTCAGTGTCAAAATCTGTTTACCTTTGCCTAAAACGCAAGCACTTAAAAAGAACGTCTTTCAGTTGGTCTACTACATGATTTCATTCAGGTGAGTAAAAAGAGAGGGGAGAGTTGAGATAACAGATGAGTATTTTTCTTACAGGTTTTGCAAAACTTTATTTCAAATGCACTGTCATCATTCTCAGGTCCAAAACAGTTTCTACAGAAGCAGTAATCCTGGAGGGAGGTTGCAAAACAATCTTCTTTTTAGGATGCAGAAGAACTACACATCTCAAACAGCAGACAGGTTTTCAAGAGCCAGGAAAACAGGTAGCTGTATACTGTGTGAGACATGATAGTTTAAATGATTAAACTGTCCACACACTAAAAAAAGTTGAGAACTAAATGAAATAAGAAGAAATTCTACCTTGTTAGGAGAGTGAAGTTGCATTAAAGTTAGGGAATATGTTCCAAATTATGTAATCTTTAATCCAATTGAAATCCAAGCCTGAGATCAACTTGATTGTTCCAGATGTATTTCAGCCAATTTTATGGAAAAGTTAGTTCATTATGGTATTCAATTTCTGTCTCTAGATTTGTCAGATCTTTGCCCTTATTCATTCATGGGTTGAAGGCATACATGGATTCATTCATGGATTGAGGGATCCTACACATATGGATTATTAAGAACATATTGCATATGCAAGGCAGTGCTGTTTATGATACCTATGAAGGCCCTGTGAAGGACTCCTACAACAAAGGGTTCTTGCACAAAGGGTTTATCATCAACTCATTATGGCTAAATGAGTAGGAAAAAAGATGGAATTCTTCTTTGCATGAACCTCCTCCACATCACTGCTTCGTATATAAAGAGACAAGACTTTTGACTAAAAAAATTGCATATTAAATCAGATTTTTTTCCAAAAAGGAAACATTAGTTTATGCTCATGGTAAAGCTTATGCCTTGCTGTTAGTGTAATATGCCAATACTCTTAATGGAGAGTGGTTACTAGGGAAGTCAGGATAACTCTGGAATGTGAGCTTGTTCCCGAGCTTGCAGAGTACTGTAAATGTTGTGTATGATTAGCAAGATACTTTGCCTTCTTGTGCCTCACCTGTGGACCAAGATAAAATACTACTTCTTTCTCAAATAGTTGGAGAGCTAATGAGTAAAGGAAAAAAAAATGTATATGATCAGTAGACCTACTAATATTGTTTCACATTTACTTGTCTGAGATCTCTACATGA
>NW_010588538.1:344553-373892 GCF_000705375.1 Tinamus guttatus
TGATCTTGTTAAGCACAGGGACCTGTATGCTTTCACATCCCTGTGATAAGTGGATCCCATTGGAAGTATGAAGTTTTCAGATGATGTTTAGGTGATCTCCAATTTCTACCTGCTCATTTAGCCAAATTCCTGCTAGATCTTTTCTTTAAGGTCTTCTCACTTCCTTTCTTCTCTGAGGACTTTTGTTGCTCTCCTGAGGATGCAGTTTGATGGTGTATTTACCCACTCCAAATATGTTGAAAAGGAAAGCATTTCTGTTGCTTTAGGAATTTTCTCTCTCTTAATGTCCTGTTTCAGTACTGGGCACAGCAAATTTGTGCAGTGTTCAAAATAGTCTCTATTTCTCATTAAAACAGATATGAAGAAGAAATGAAAAAAGAATCAGGTTTATGAAAAAGAATCAGCTACTAAGAAGAATTTTTTTTTTATGTTGTTCAGAGTGAGATACCTAGTGTTGTGATCTACACCAGGAAACCAGGAAAAGATGTGATACCTGCACTTAGATGCACTAAGATCCTTGATGAAGGTCAGATGAAATTTTCTTCAGGGCTCCCAAGTGGCCTTTTCTGGGAACATCAAAGCAAACTTTTCAGTGAGTTCACATAAATGATGAGGAATCTGGCCCTACTTCATTTTAAAATCCTCTTTCCTTTGGAAATTTTGACTTTCACACTCTTGGTGTGCTTTGAAACACAGTATCTGTCATCCCAAAGGATCTCTAAGTGCTCTGCAGTCATGGCCACAGAGGTCTATTTGCCTTTGAAGAACTGCACTGATGCAGTCTGCAGACTAAATGCCTATTATTCTTTGATCGTCCAGCTGCTAGGAGACTTTACTTACTTTGATAAGTGATCATAGATTTGTCTGATTGGTGGAGTTTTAGTCTAAAATGATAAAAAGGTACATTGACAATTAAAGTACATTGATCTCTTTCAGACTCAGGTGCTGTTTCCTTAATTGAGTATTTTTACTTTATTTTTAATGAACACATTTGGTGTATTGAAAATTTCAGTCTCGGATCTATCCAAACACTAAAGTGTTCCATCAAGACATAATGACGATGAAAATAACGTAAAGATGGTTATATGGGATTTTTTTTTTTTTTTTTTAGGAATTTGGCTAACAAATGTGAATCAACATTGTTATTTCATCTTTACATACTTAGTTTGTTTTCTTAAATTTCTTATTATTACCCTTTGACTTTTTTCTGCTTTTTTTTAATGGCCCAAATACAGAAAAATGTTCTGAAAAAAAAAATTGCCTGGGTGAAAGAAAAGCAAAGAAGCAATGAAAAGAGAAAGATATATCTTTTATTTTTATTTTTTTCCTCCAGATGTGATGCTATCTGAAATTAAAATGTTGTTTGGTAGAGTTGTTTGACTACTGCAATACAATAACCAGCATTTTGAAATTGCTTCCCTCCTTTAAAATTTTGATACTTCTTTTCTTGTGAGGGAGCCAACACACATATTTCTGTAAGCTTATGGTTCTGATACGACTTTCATTTTTACAGAGCTGTTCATGATCAATGTCTTTTACAAGCAGTATCCAGTGAGTCATTACAATGAGCCTGTTTTAGAGACTGCATTACTTTAAGTATTTCACAGAAAGAAAACCAGACCAAATCACTTACCTGAGACCTGTTACAGGCAGAATTTGGTCCTGATTAGAATGAATTATCTCCTTCTCTGTATTTGCTATTAATCTGCCATTCTGGACGCCTGTGGCTCTTTCACCTGGTCTGCAATGTGAACCTCTACCTTTCCATGCATCCCAAAAGTGATCTTTCACAGTCATCTCTGGAGCCAGGTTTTGTTCACACATGTATTCACACTTTCCTATTCATTTCACACGTCCTCTGGGTGGTAGCTTTGCCTTTATCAAGTTTAATGCCTTTGCCCGTGCTTTCACAATCTTGAAAGCTAGAAGTCTCACCCACATCTGAGGTTTGGTCTCATTTTGCTCCAGTTATTACACATGAGTATAATTTGCTATTGATTCTTCTGGGTGGTGGCTGAATCAAGAGGCATGATCACAGTCTATTGCAGCGCAGCAGATCGTACTGGGCTGTCACTTGATAATGAGCTGCACTGGCATTTTGCAGTAGTTCAAATAACTATAATTATAATGTATAAATGCATCTAGAAGGAACCATATCTTAGACAGTAACAGAATTGTGGGAGATAGTTGTATTTGGGCTCAGCACCCAACACTGTTGTTCTCAGAGTAAGCATTTTACTTTTCTTTGCATCCAGTCCACAACCAAAATAGGAGAGTCTTGTCTAAAATTAACTGAAGGAGCTCTTTCATCTTAAGAACATTTAGATTTGGTATTTCAAATGAATGCTTTAAAAAGAGTCATTCTGCTTTACAGCAGCAGCCTTTTGGAATTTCTGGGCTGAATGCCCTTGGCCAAATCCACATGAGGTCTTCGTAAGTGGGAAATGATTTTTATCTCCATTTATCCTTCTTCTTTCTTTTTTTTTTCCCTCCCCCAATTTTAAGTGTATTGACTGGAGAATTGTATTTCAAACTATGTGACATATCCTCTTTAGCGTTTGTGCATCTATTAATAGGTAAGACTTGAACGCCTACTCCTACGCCATGTCTTGTTGCAGGGACAGTGTTGTATGGATATGAAGTAGAAAAATGAAAATGTCAGCATCCATTCATTTCAGGTTCTAATGTGCACTTTTCAAAACCTCTTTCCAAATGACAACAAATTTTGTTTCCTTAGTAAACCACAGTCCTTCCTTGCTTAAGGACTTCAGAAAGACAGCTGTATGAAATCAACTGTACTTGCTTTTTAGAATTCATTTCCCTGAGAAAGGAAAAACTGCAGTGCTTACCTAAAATACCTGATAGTCTGATTCTTATACCAGTGAAGGCAATGGTAAGCACTTTGATTCCTGTGGAAGAAAGATCAGTTTCCTAGATAGCTGCACAAATATTTATCAGCCTGGGAGGAGCCTGGTAACACCCTTCAAAATAAAGGTTGCAATATAGGCTTCATTTATAACTTCCTGTTCTCACATGTTAATAACTTCCTCATGCATTAGTCTTTCTGGCAATTTTCCATGCTTGATTTTTTGCCTGGAGGTGATCTGTGTGTTTCGAACAAACTCGTACCACACTTTTGACTAGGCAAGCAGCCAAAGTGGCTGAGATTTGTAACTTGGCCCAGAGGTAACTGTCCTTGAGGACAAGCACCTTCTCCTGAAGAGGGAAAAAAATAGGATTTCCAGAGCTCTTAAGTGATTCTAGGATCGTCTTTAGGCCCCTGCTGAGCGTTTTTTTAAAGTGGCTTAATGATTTGCTGAGGGTTTTTTTTTCTTTTTTTTTTCCAAAGGAAACAGTCCCCTTAGAGTTAAGTATTTTTAATGGTCAAGAAGTGAATGGGAAACTCATTCTCTGTTTCTTCATTCTTTTACTTGCTTGAGGGAAGGAGAGATGAAGAAGGCAAAGATGGTTCCTAGAACACTTTCCCTCCCTCAAACAAAATAATGTATGTTTTTCTGTTGCATTTTGGAGATCGAGGCAAAGAAAAGCTCTTTCTTCAAGTATTGAACAGTATTTAAAACAATACAGGTCAACCAATCAAAATTTATTCAGTTCTTTAAAAAGATAAAAGGCTGTGTGTCGAAATCTGCAAGAATCTCAGCTTCTTCAGCAAAAATAGATGAGGACAATGACACTTGTTTCTCCTTTGTTCATTGCAGACACTAATCTGAAAGCCGTTAGTACATAACTTTAAAGATGTAGGTGGAATATATTAATTCCCATTCCTCTATTTCCTTTTCCCCAGAACAGAAGTCTTGTCTCCAAAAAATTTCTGATTTTTTTTCCCCATTTCAGAAGCTCACTATCACATCTCTATATGATAGCGGTTCTAAACTGGAATGCATGGTATTTCCTTGCTCCTGTACTGGAATTGAGACAGGATATTGGCTCAGACATTCTGAATCTGCAAAGGTTTCTTTTTTCTCTTACCCATATGGTCTGATGTCTCATGTGTGCACAGTGTTCTGAATACAGGGAGTGTTCTGGACAGGGAGAGACTGCGGTAAAAATGGATGAAAAGATTATATTTGTTGTTGTTGATCAATTGGTTGTTTCCTTAGAGTTTTAAAGCCATCAAGTAAAGAGACAAATGGTACAGGAAAAAGAAGAACATTCGGGAAAATTATGCTTGTAAATTGTAGCTGTGGCAAAGAACTCTGACTGGAAGAAGAAGGCTGCATCTGGGGGGAGTTGCCCAGGTGTGTCTGTACATTATTCTAAGGACAGAAATGAGTTCTTTCCAAAATGGCAGGATATCAGCCAGCTTTGATCCAAAAGCTGTGTGATCCTGCTATTTGAATGCCTTTTCAGAGCAAATATATCTTTCCATTCAGCAGGGCTTATTAGGTTAGAATGATTACTGTGCCAACACAGGTGTGCAACTTCTGGTTGTTTCAGAGTGCAAGCAGATGTCAGACTGTAGCATATGATGATGGCATATCTCGAATGTGCCCCATGAGGCAATCACAGAATTTATTTTCCTTGTTTCACTGCCAGCAAGGATTCCAACCTGGCACTTACAGTCTCCATCACAAGGCTGTATCTGGCAGAAATATTCTTTCATAGGTTAGGTGGGTTTGGATGACAGAGGGTCTGTTATGTTGTTAACCCAGATTCTGTTTGAGAGGAGGGAGAGCTGAGTCTGCAGTGTAAAGGAGAAGATTCTAGACAGCCACCCAGCCAGTATATTTGAATATTTCTGGGCTTTGCCTGGCCAGATGGTATGAAAAGTGCAATAAAATATAAATTTCTGTTTGAATACCTTCTCTGATGACTGCCTAAAAGAAGATCATGGGTCCTGCTGCTCTGGGAAAATCTCTTTTAGCATCAGTGGCTTTAGGGACTGAATGATCAAACGTTCTGGATTGACATTTCAGAAATGTTCTGTTTCCCTGTGCTGTTTTCCTGGATAGCAAACAGTGCTATAGAAGATGATAAGTAGAGAAGCTACTGCACTAGGCTTTATACAAGACTAGAGCCGGTCTGACTTTCAGCCCTCGTTCTAATATTGCCTTACTGAATGTTGTTGTGCAGGCATTGTACTAACATAGCTTGCTAAAAGTCAAAATAAATTTCCTGATTCTCTGTATTTAACTATAACAATAGATGAAATGGACAGAGATGGGAGAGTACAAGAAAGTGAAATGAAGCAATATTGGTCAGTGTGATAGGCAGTGACTGACAGAATACACATGAAGAAGACAGAAGAAGAAAATTGTGGGCTCTTTGCTGAATGGGTTGGGGAATTTAGTAATATCAGAAACAGATAAGGATGTAATTCCTTCCCTCATGGTGTCTTCTTTCTCTCAGTCTACATTAAGATTTCCTAAGAATCTGTGCTTAGTGGAAGAGTTTAAGGAGGAGAACTATCAGCACTGGATGACAGCTAAGTCAAAACTTGATTTTTAAAAGTGCATTTGACCAGATGGCCCCATGTAAGCTTCTGAGAGGACTGACTCAAGCAAGCCACTCTCTTGCATCTTTGAGAGACCATGAAGCTCAGGAGAGACAACTGAAAAAAGGCAAATGCTGTACCCATGTCAAAAAAAGGACCAGAAGGCTCTCAAAATATTCTTCTGTCCAAGTGAGAATGTAAACAGTCTATATGGGTAGGCAGCCATATGTGTAAAAAACATGTTGGGCAATTGGTCTCAGGAGCAGTGCTTAATGGGTCCCTCTCTACCTGGAAGACAGTAGCAAGTGGAGTGCTGTAGAGACCTGTCCTGTTTAATAACTTTATTAATGACCTAGAGGAGGTAATAAGTACATGCTTATCAAGTTTGTAGATGACGTGGATTTGAGGGGAATGGTAGACACACTAGAAGCCAGGGTTGCCTCCATAAGGACATAGACAAACTGGTGGAATGGGCCAACAGAAATCTTATGAAATCTGGCAAGAGCAACTGCAAAGTCCTGACCCTGGATATGACCCAAGAAGACCTGCTTCCAAAGATACAGGCTGGGACTGACTGTCTGGGCTGTCTGGAAAAGGCAGACAGCAAGCTGTACATTAGCTCATAGTGTGTTCTAGCAGCAGAGAAGTCCAACAGCTTTCTGGGCAAAGGGACCAAATCTGGTAATTCAAAGGAAGTGATTACCTCTGTTCAGCACTAGACCACATTTAGAAGCTCCATCTAGTTTTGGACCTCATTTGTACAAGAAATACAGTAAACTGGAATGAGTTCAGCAGTTCCACAACAACAAAGGTGGTTGGGGACCATGTGACTATTGAGAAGAGTGTGAGGGAACAAGGTCTGTTCAGCCTGGAGAAGGGATGGTTTTAGAAGGGGACTTGACAGCATCCTATCAGTACCTGTAAAGATGTTATCAAAAGGCAGAGCCAGGATCTCCAGCTATGCTATGAGAAACAACAGGTTAAAGTTGAAAGAAGAGAGATTCCGGCTGCATATATGGCACAACCTTTTCCCTGTGAGGAACTATCAAGTAGTGGACGAGGTTGCTCATGGAGGTTTTATACTCTCCTGGAAGGTTTTCAGGACGAAACTGAATAAAGCCCTGAGCAACCTGGCCTGATCTCATAGTTAACCTTGAGCGTGAGGTTGAGCTAGAGATCTCCTGAGGTCCATTTCCAATGTGAATTACCTTATACTTAGTTCCTCTCCCACTATTTGTCTTGTTTTGACTGTTCATAAATATATTTATGGGTATATACATACACACACACATATATATATATAAATGAAAAGTGCTTTTCAGGATTTTTTGAACAGTCCTTGGTAGGGCAGGCTCCAGTTCTCAGCTGAAGAACACTTATGGAATAATTTTCTCTAGTTCATATATTGAACCATGCAACTACCCCATAAGGACCATATGGGAAGTGTATTGTGGGATGGCATTGGCTACCCAAAAAGGATAAGAACTGCTGTGTCTAATTTTTCTCTGCACTTAAACTTCTGCAAAGGGTTCTGGAATATGCTTGCAGGGTTTTGGTATTCCAGCCTTTTAAAAGATGAAAACATTCCAGCAGTCTAGCTGGCTAAATCATATCTTTCTATGCCAAAAGTTCCTCTAAACTAACTCTGGATTAGAATATACCTGTCTCTGTGACACTACATTCAGGTCTCAAAACTTGCTTCTTCCTTCTGTATTTGGGCATACAAAACCTGCCTTCACTCCATGGGTCTTATTTTTGAGGACATCCAAAATCTACTTTTGGCATAAGGTGAAACGTCCTTACAAATGTTTGCTTCTCTCTTCTGGATATAGAAAACCAGACAGTGAGATCGTGTAAGGTGTTTCCAATGCAAATAATATCTACTTTGGTCAAGCTGATACCTTTAGTCAAATTGAGACACAAAGGGAGGGCGTGCAGTAACAGATGTGCTATGCCAAAACTGGCAGTAAAATACCTTATGGGAGAAGGACAAAATCTAATCTTGTTTTACAAATTACCTGCTTAGAGAACTGTTCACAATATTCAGCACTTTTACAATGATTTTTTTAGCCTAGTTGTTCAGACATCAGATCTTATTAGGTCTTTTTTATTACTGGACAAAAGAGGCAATTACTGAAGTTTTCTTCCCCAAATAGGCACTAACAGGCTGTAATCAAGTCATCACTCAATGTTTTCTTTGATTAAACTGAACAAAATGAGTTCCTGAATCTCTCTGTAAAGTATGTTTTTAATCTTTTAGTCATATCAGTGGCTCTTCTCTGAACCATCTCCAATTTAGCAACCTGGAGCCAGAACGCTATGTATGGTCTTTTTTTTTTTTTTTTTCTTCATTCTCTTTTTTTCTTTGCATGACAAAACCCACTGACATCCATCTCTTGGATCTGTTCCCACCAAATGCTGATATCAATCTCTGTTTGTAGTGTGCTCTTCTTACACCCTGGTGGAAGAGTGTTAACATGAGCTCAGTCCTTGGCTGCTTGCCTAGGCTGACATGAACTTTTGCCTGCAATCACCACATCAGGATTTCCACTTGCAGTGTCAGGGTCGGGCGCAGCCATAACCAAATAGAGGAAGATGAAGAGGAGGTCACTACATCCACCTGTAACATCCACTCCTCATAAAGGAGTTTGTACCGATGAAATGGGGAGGAAATGTCCTCCTCCTGAAAAGGGAAACCAGCATAATTTAGCACTGCATCAATGCAGTGAAAGAAGATATGCATGTCATTTAATGTTGGAAAAGATTATTAGACCACCCAGACTGCCCTCCTTCCTGTCACAGTCTGTTACTCATGCATTTACCCTTGTAATTATCCTAGTTTTTCATAAGTTGCAAAACATGTTTTCCAGAAAAGCACATGGGCCCAGATCTAATTGGCATCTAAGTTGGGAGCACAGTTACTGTGGATTCCTTCTGTAAGCAATGAAAAGACTGGACTTACTCCTAAGAGTGATTCAGTGCCCCTAAGATCTGCAATACTCCTACATTTGATATATCCCTACAGTAAGGCAATTCAATCTGGACCCTCATCTTGGTGAGCAGACATCAGGAATTCTTCCCTTGGGTTCCTCACCCAGCAATCCTGTCTTTCTGTTTCCTTTTTAAATTAGTCTGTCTTTGGCTTTGAGCCGAGAAATCCTGTTGCATCTTTCTCTGCTAGATTAAACACTTCTTTATATCCAGTATTTTATTCTTGCAAAAGGAGCAAGTTTACCAGAGGCTGGTAAGGAACAAATTTAAGGAAGCTAAAGTCTTCTTTTAATAAGTGCTAGGCTGCTGTACATTTTCTCAGCCAGGCAGTCTGAAGTTTCAAGTCATTAGGTACTACAACAGTGTACCATTACCCTGCACTAAAAACCTCTCAGCCTTGCTTTGGGAGGTGGGGAGCATCTAGCCTGTGACCAGTGTCTCTGCTGAAAGTAAGAGTATGTAGTCAAGACTTCCAGTTTTTCTGCATAACATTTTCTGCAGTTATCAATGCTTACATGCTGCAAGCCTAAATGCTCAAACTGAGAATACTATTCTTGATCTCTATTCCCTGTCCCTCATTTGGTGTTATATTGCCCCTACCTGGAGATAATCTTGGGGAAGATTTGACAGACTCCTAAAATATTTATTTCAGTTGAGAAACAAGAAGGTGAACATTAAGGCAACTTTCAGTGAACAGCACAACTCTTGTAGAGGCAGGCAAAGCCAAGCTGAGTAAATGTACCTCTGAGATCTGTCCTGACCATCACTTTAACTTAACTGTACAAGGTTTGCCCAGAGGCTCACAGAAAATATAGTGGAACAAATAATCAAACCACTGCTTCCTAAATTCCACAGCAGTTCCTTAACTTTAGATCTATCCTGACTGAGTGTGGCAATAACACGTTGTTGAGGTTACGGTTGAACTTAACCTGATTTTTGAGTGCCACCTCACGACACTTGAAACACATGGTGCCCTATCTGTAAGCACCCCATAAGCAGTGCAAATCACTGTGGTGTCCCAAGCTCTGGCCTCCAGCAGGCTGGGAATGGGCCACTGGAGAAGTCTGAGCAACCATTTTGTGCATTTCCCTTAAGAGCGGCTGCCTGAGTGCACAATCATCAGCATTGGTCTGGCACTTGCCAGCTGCTACTTTGAACATCCTCTGAATGAAAGGGTCATCTGTGCATGATCAAGTCAGCTGAGTCAGTGATCCTTAATCTATCCTCCCATTGAAATGTAACTCCCATGCACATCCTCTGCTGAGAGGAGAGCCCACCCTGAACAGGTGCCTGGCAGCTCAGCCAGATAAACCCCGGCTGCAATGAGCACAGAGAGGTGTTTGTGAATCCAGATATTTGGAATGAATCAGAATAAATAGAAGTTTTCACAGGGCTGAGGGTGTGCGTGTGTATGTAGCATATGTCAGTACTCTGTAGACTAGAAACAGTCTGATGCAATTAGAAAGGAAAATGGAGAAGAAACATCCCAAAGGATGTCACAGTAGCTGCACTCTAGTCCATTTGACCACAGCCTGCCTTGGCACCACGTCCTTTAGGATATAATGAGAACTAAAAGCTCATAACAGCAATGGAAGAACAGAGTGTGCTAATAAGACCCTGACACATTGGCAGTTTTTTCTCCAATGCATCCTCTGTGCCTGCAAGAGTCTATCTGTAATGTCTATCTGTAGCAGAGAAAGAGGGTCTAGAGGTATATATTGTATATATTATAAGATGTACACAGATATCCATGCCTATTATATGAAAGCATATTAGAGTGAATAATCTATATCACTTTTAACAGGATATGTTTTTCTGGCACTGGATGGAGCTATTAAAAATAACTTTTTTTAGAGAGTACTGATAGAGTACTGATCTGTCTGCCCTATTCTGTTCAGCTTCAAGCAGCTATTGTCTTAATTGAATGAACATAACCATCTCAAACTGCAGAGGAAGACCTATAAAGTAGACTCGAAATAGAGGCAGACTTGCAAAGATATGCTTTTAAAATGTACTTTCAAAATGGTAACACCCCTTCATTATACATGGGCTTGAGAGGTGTTCCTGGGAAGTACCCCATAGCTGTAAATGTTTCAGGTAGAAAGGAATGATCGTCATAGGATTGGAGGATTTTGTGCGTGAGTGGACAATTTGTAGGCGGATTAAGTTGCTGGTCAAGCAAACAATTTTTATTCAGGCTGGTTAATTTCACTTTTTTTTAGTGACTATTCAATTGTTAGTACCTACTACATAATGAGAAAAAAAAGTATCTTTAGAATTCAATGTTCCTGTTCTGTATGGGCAGAAAACTCCCTGTTTGTAAGCCCAATTCTTTCAACTGAAACCTCCAATAAATTCAAAGAATGGATTTTACCATTATTTCTGCTCCTCCGGTAATAAATAATAATAATAAAAAAGATATTTTCATTTTTACATTTATTTTCCATCTCTCCCATCGCAGAGTTATACAGAATCTCCCAGTCCCAGAAGAGACTTTTAACCTACAAGTTTTTTTAAGATACAAGGACTATTTAAGCGACATTAGGCGTATGGATTCTGACACCAGTCCCATGAGAAGTGTTTACACTAGAAATTCAAAGTATGATCCATAGATGGCTTATCTTCTTTTATATAAATACTGTATCTCATCATAACTTCTGCTGTGACACCCTAATTTTGTCAAGCAACTTTTCCCTTCTGTTGTTTCCCCCATACTTCTTTGGACAGCTGGAAAACACGTGCATCTGATTTAAGGTAACATGTTTTACTTAGAGCTTAAATGAAGGACGCATGTGCATACCATCACTGTATGCATTTTTCTCTAGGAATGAGACTCGACAGTGAACGGTTGGTAACAAACAGCATCAGGCAGTGTTTTATGGGGGATAATGACTGTCTATTCCTTAAATATCATGAGAGGCACATTGATTCCTGAGAACACTCTCTGAATTTTTCTTCTGGGGGATTTTCAGCCAGGTTGTTTATTAAAGAAAAAGTAGCAAACAATTAAGTAAACAATATTTTCTCACTGGTGATTATGAGCGGAATTCAGCCTATTTCCACAGATGTGAGACATTTCAGGTTGCCCCTGGAGCAACCGAGCAGAGGTTTTGTGCTGTTCAGCAAGAAGAGAAAAGATGCCATGGTGGTTTTAATCCATTCTTGTTTTCCTTATTCCTGAATCCTGCTGGAGTTGTTACACTTGTGCTCGCCCTTCTACAAACAGTCCAGTCAAACAACACTGTTGCACAGAACCAAAATGCACCTATTAACCCCTGTTCTGCTCCCTTACTGAGATCTTAAGAAAGGTAGTCACATATTTATTTTCTGTAGTATATGTACTAAAAGCAACATTCCCTCAAGCAGTTGGACATATTGGGAATTGTCTTAAACAACTTTCAAACAACGTAAGAGGGAATGGGATAGAACATGAAGCAAGAGGCCATTTGCCCTTCGCAATGCAAGACCTGACTTTCTGGCCTATCTGTATGATATACTTCATCTGCCAGTTCAATGTGAGATTTAAAGATGCAATAGGTACAAAAATTAGCTTGATATATGCTCTGGAGATGAGTCAGTCTTATGCACTGTAATCTGTGGAGAGAGTAAGAATATAGTTTTCTCAGAGGAAAGGAGAAGATGAAGAGGGAAGAATAGAAAATTTTGAAAAGGAGGTAGAAAGCTAAAAGAGATGGACAAGGAACAAAATGATGGCATGAGAAGAAAGTGGTATGGACTTGAAAGTGAATAATGGGAGCAGGAAACGTGACCCATGGGATAGATGGAGAAGATTTAAAGTTAAACACAGTTTCTTATATCATCAGGATCTCTGGGAAGGCACAATTAGGGATCCTGTGCCTATCAAATTTACTTTTCTTTTTCCCCTTAGCCTTCCACCTCTGTACACTTCCCAAAGTCTATCTCTGTGTGCTACTGTGATGTGACATAATAGCAATGTGTATGGCAGGAAGTGTTTGCAAGACCAGGCCTCTATAATAGCATGGTCTTCAGTGTATGGACTAGTTTCTCAGGTGATATGAACTGAGAGTGCTCCATTGAATCCCCATGTTCTTTAATCTTGAATTAAGTACCTAGTGTGTTACGGACTGGCTAAATAATGACAGGAGACTCTCTTTTTTAACTCCTAGAGGCCCAGCCCGGGTCCTTGAGCCAAAAGTTTTTGTCTCTTTAGAAATTTAAACCGTGTTTGTTCCATTCTTACATCCACTGGAATTTGCAACATATCTGCTTTGTAGTCCGAACAAAGCTTGAAGATTTCCCCAAACACAGTGTGAATCAAACCACACAGGAATGTTTGTAAAGAACATCTTGGACCCTTTGAAAACATATTCAATTCTCAGAAGCGCTAATGCATTCCACATTTGGTCATTAAACACTAATTGGTAGCATGCTGGGGATGGGTTCACTCTCTGACCAGTCAGTATTTCCTAGGTCACAGCACTGCAAGACCCCAGTGCCCTCACACAAACTGCCCTTTTGAACTTTTAATCCTTCAACTCATCAGAAAGCATTAGTAACTTAGGCGACTTTGAAAATCAGAGGCATATTTTCCCCTGGCTCTTTCAAAGTTTGCTTGGTTTCCCTTCTACCTCCCACTCCCACCCCCTTCCTCACTGATGGTGCAGGATGTCTTTTGGGGGCCTAATTGAAGGCCTCAGAGTGCCTGGTAGTTTATTATGAAACTATTGTCCTTGGAAAATGTCATAGGACTCATGTTTTAGTATATTTATAACCTTTTTTTCCATTAGTCTGCCACTTCCCTGAGAAATTATGACCTTGGCTCTATCAGCTTAACCAAGCTGTCTTTATATATAGCAAATGTGTGCGTGCGCAAAAAAAAAAAAAAAAAAAAAGAGGGAAGGGAGGAAGCCATCAAATAGCTTTCTATTAAAACAGTACTTAATACTGGCCCCTCCTAGAGTCTGAGAAGCTATTTAGTTGCTGAGATAAGAGAAGAAATCTGGAAAAAAATATGCCAAACATAAAGTCCCAAGTGCTGTCTTTGACTTTTGTGGACATAGGGCAATAGATTCTGACTGCTGTCTATTATCTAAAATAAATTTATGTTGATCTTTCTTTAGAAAACCCCCCCCCCCTTGGTGTAGAGTTTTTCCCCTCACTCTTTTTGAGATTTCTCACCATCAATTCTGGACAATTTCTGCCACTTTGCATACCTATATAAAATGCCACATGCTATAAGTCTTAGGATAAACTATTCATAAACTGTATATCACGCTTCACAGCAGCTCATAGCATCAGTGCACACAAATTGTTGGGCAACAGGCTGGAATAGATCACACACTATTTTTCAGACAGCAATCCCTGAATCATTTCTAAGGAGTTCCCTGAAATAATTGTAAAACAGCAAGCCTTTTATTAGTACACATATTTTTAAAATGCAGAGACCTACACCTCAACTGGGGAATGTGGGTAACAACAGTAAATTAGGCTCTGACCAGAGATTTCATTCAAACAGGGACTCAGAGCCCTTGTCTGTACTAGTAAATGAGCTGGTGATAGGAAATGTTTTCAGGCACAGGCACAGGACTGTGTATACATTTACATGGTTAAACCAGGACTGGACACATTTATAATTCTAGTACAGACTTAGCCAGAATAACTCATCTTCGTATGTATGATTTTAAAGAGTAGGTTGATCTCTCATCAAGAGAAAGTACATATTTACTAATATTGGTACCTCTTACCTCACTCGGGCAGTGAGCAAAGTCAAATTCATTAAAGTTCATCTTTGAGAAGGAAAATGATATAAAATTAATTTTGTTTTTTTTTATTGTTATTGTTTGCTTTCTGAGGAGAGTTCTTTTAAAAAAAAAAAGTTTGGAGGTGTTTCTATGCTGTGGGAGTTGAAACGGATCCATTTTTCATTCCTTTCCTTGTCTCTTAAACAAATAAATAAAGCAATTTTCTTTGTAGATATTGAAAGAGTTCTCCAATTGCCTGTCTTCCTGACCCAGGCATGTACGGACAGAAGGACAAACAAACAAAAAAAAGCACAAGCAAACAACAACAACAACAACAGCAAAAGCAGCAAAATTCAAAGGTAGAGAACTATTTCAGAAAATTCTGTTTTTATAAAAAAAAATGAAAGAAAAAAAGGATAATTTGGGAGAAAGTGTTACCCTTGTATTTTAAGTACATCCTTGCCAGCAGCATTTATTAACTGAGATGACTAGAACTGGTCCTATTGCTTTTGCCTGTTACTACTCCTCCTGCACTAGTGCCAGCGTGTGTCATAAGTATTCAGTACTTTTTTCCTCCAGAACAGCAAAGGCAGAATCTATCCTGTCCTTCAAAGATTTCTCTTCTTGCCTTCACCACTCTCACGTGTCATTGACAGTATGTTAAGCTATTAGAGTCATGTTCTTGGCAGCATCCCCACTTTTCAGTGCTTCGTTCCCAATTCCCACGTAAGGGCTGACAGACTTTCAGTGACCTTTTGCACCAACACTTGTTTACTAAAATTAGACTTTTGCTTCATGGCATATAACCAAACAGATTATACTCCTTAACCTGTCATCCATGTAGGGTATGCAACTCCAGAATTTGGTGACGAAGAGGAAGAAACTTTTCCGTGAACAGTAAAAGGAGCTCAAGGGGAAAAAATGATGTTGTAGCAATATGTATCCATGTTTAGTGTGTGTAAACTTGCATATATGATATTAAGTGATAATGTCAGCCACAAAAGGTTGGAAGTTAGATGCAGGTCAGATAAGCATCTAGCTATTCAAATGTGTCTTGAAAGTTCATCTGAATTTAGCATTGTGGACAACTTCCATTTGTGGAAGGTGTCGGTAAAACACCTCTCAGGATTGATAGGACTGGTGCACATCTTCAGCTGGCCAGAGAAATGCCCAGAATATCTGGATTTCCTCATGATATTGCTAGGACTTCTTTTTGATTGAAAGTGAAACATACAAAGAGGAAAAGAAAAGGAAAGGAAAATATTCATTGTCATGTTCTAAGGACCCCAAAATCAAAGCTTCCTAATATTTGACCTCTAATAGGCCTGGACAAATAGACTGGAATAGGTATATCCATCCTAAACTGAAGATGATGTAACTCCTATACTTACCTTATGGTAAGAATTATGGTGCTGTGGTGCTTGTTGGTGTATTTGCACATGGGAGAAAATCACAAAATCTACAGTTCAGATTATTGTGAGATCTGGCAAGAGGTAATGTTACAGACTAGCAGAAGACAGTGAAAAAATTAACAGGAAATTTGAGTAACTTGGGAGTAGCTATACCCACAGCTTCCCCCACCTCCCCTGCCCCAGTCGAAATTGAACCATTTAGTGAGAGGGACCTAGGACCTAGGCTACTAACCTTTTAATTTATTTAATTATTTACTTTTAAATCAAGAAGCCATTCTGCTTCCATGGCAATTCATAGTCTATGTAGATTGGTTTGTCTCTAATAATTCTCTCTTCTCAGTGTATGTGTCTGAAACTTGATGCTGTACACCACTGTGCTCGATAAGTGCTTGGTGGGACAGCATCCCTACTGCTGCCAGTTCTGGAAGACTCTGTCCCTGCTCTGCCAGCTGTTTCACCTCACTATTCCTTTAGGACACTAATTTTGGGAGTGAACTGAAGGAGTGCATAAATGAAATACTTCCAACTATACAGAACCTCTGAATCATGACATGACGTGATTTTTAAGGTAGCCTTGGCTTTCTTAAAGGAAGCATACACAATGCCTGTTTTCACTGGTGGTTGATCAGTAGAGCATGGGATGCCACCACCAGAACTTTGGCTTTGGCAACCTAAATTTGTGCTTGCCTAGAGAGGCGGTGTTTGGAAACGTTCAAGGATGGGAGAGGACACAGGGAAGCGGGGCTGTATGTTCCTGCCAGCAGGGCAGCGGGTTTGGTTCTGCTGTGACACACAACCCGTGCAACCCGCCTTTCTGCTTCGATAGCCGTCCTTTGAGGCAGAACGTCGCTCATGTGACTGTCTCACTCGGACGAGCGGCCTACATACTTTCCTATGCGATGCTGTGGAAAGCGCAGTGTAGACCATCAAAGGCTAAAGTTCTCATTCCTTTCATGTGGTTGTGTTCGCAGCTGTGATGCTGCAAGTGACGCAAAGGGAGAGGAAAAGGCTTTTTTTTTTTTTTTTTTTTTTTTGGTAAAATTTAAACACAGAGACATTATCCGTCCACTGATTTTAATCTCCCTTCACAGAGTTATGTATAGCAAGATCCCAGCCATTGATGTTCTCCTCCTCTTCTTACCCACATCACTGAGTTTCTTACCCCTCTCCAGGATGACAGTAGGAACATCACTGCTTCAGATCTGAATGGGACCAGGAGCATTTCATGTTCACAAAGCTGTACTTACAGCACCTTGGAGAAAGACCCTCAAAAACCAGCAGACACCTTAAACCACCTCAGAAGGTGGAAATAAAAATAGCGGCCCCCCAGATGGGGAAGAAGAAAGAATACTGATCTTAATCTGCCAGATTAAACAGATAAGTAAACAGATAAATAGGTTAACTTGACATTCTCACACTACTATAAACGCTGAAATAGTTTTTAAACAAATAAAAAGGCGTGGAGGATAATATTTTTCTCTCTTGAAGTGAATTTTTATTGGAAATACGGAGATTTCTTAATTATAAACATAAAATCAAAGACTACTGGTACAAGAAAATTCAATCAATCAGACAAAAAAACGAAACACTTATTTTGGGGATAGTGGCTAACATGCTTCACATCTGTTCACCCTCCTGTTTTTTTCCTAGGAGTTCTTTCAGTATATTACTCAAGTCCCAGAATGGACCTTCTTGCATAATGAGTCGCAGAGACCATCATCTTTGGATCCTTTTCATCCTTTAACAAGAAGTCCACGTCTCATTACGGAAGAGACCATTGACCAGCAGGGTCAGCTTATTAAGGGAAGCACTCCATCTCCTGCAAGTAACAATAACACAGTCAGAATACTTCAGTTTTTACTTTGCTTAAAATTTAAACTCTCCTGAGAAAATACTAGAATGCTTTATTTTCTTGGAAACTGCTTTGTATAATCCGTCCCCTACCTCTTCCCTTTCTGCAGGTGGGACTCTGGTTGTTCTCTAGGTTTCTGCATGCTCTGACTGTATTATTTGTTTCATTTTCACTGAAGATTTCTGTAGTAATAACACAAGGGAAAGGCTGATGATTTGTTTTCTGGCCATTTCTAGTCAGCAGTTTTGTGTCTGTTGCCAGTATCTTCCCTTTTGCTCTTCCCTGAGTGTCTCTCACTTGTTCCACTTGCAGATGCTCAAGCTGAACCTCCTTGAGCAGGGGGCTTGGACCAGATCATCTGTAAAGGTGCCTTCCAACCCCAATCACTCTGTGATTCTATGCAAGGGGTGAATTTTATGCAAATTCAATTTTATGCCTGTTGTCCAATCTGTTATCCAGTACTCCACACATGCAACTCATTCCTTTCTCTTGATTTCAATGAGATTTAAAGCTCTTTCCAAAAGCTAGTCTTTATAATGAGCAGAATAAGTCTCAAACAAAAAAGTCCCTTCTTTCTGCTAGATCAGCAATTCATACACTCATTGGGTTTTCCCTCTTCATTATATCGAAAGATGAATAGCATAATCGAAAGGTAAAAGAAAACAGCCCATAATTTGCCATCTCTCGACATGTCTTCTTCCTCTTCTGGAGAATTTGACTGTTCTCTGGATTCTTCTTTAAGAACCCCAGCTCCTCCTCCTGAGGTCATTCTCGGTTCTAACAGCAGAATGGTTATGACATAGAAATATGCATGGATCTAAGAATTATTTTTGGTTAAATAAACGTTATTTCTTTTTTTTCTTTCATCTTCTTTTTGAAAAAAAGTAATGAATATTTATTGATTTATTAATATGTTTCACACAGATCTCTATTTTTTCCTCTTAAAACCTTATTCATCAAGTCAGTAGTGTGATTCTTCAAAGCATTAGTATGTCACATGCACTCTTATTATTTCCAATTGTAATATTGTTCCAACTTCCTTCTTGTTCTTTGTGAAGGACATATTGACTACATGTGATACCTATCCTTCATCTAAGGAACAGGGGAAAAAACAACTAGTCTCAAACTCATAAAGAGGTCCTCTTCTTGTCATCCAGCTGTCATCCAGCCACATCCTTGGCTGCGCTGGACACTCTTGAAATAAAGAATCAGAAATTACAATAAAAGTCAGAATTACTGAGTTTCCTGGGACTAGTTTAGATTGAACTTTGTCTTCTGTGTGAATGCGTGCAGTGAGGAAGAGAGAGGCTGCTCCAGTTGTGATTCAGGCTAATCAGTGGTTGAAAAGGAAAGAAATCCTCATAGAAAAGCAGAGTTCTCAGTGCTTGAAGTGTTTTGCATTTCGTTTATTTTTTATTCATGCTTCCGATATCTATACCAAACCTAGACACTGTTTGTATTCACTTTTTTTAGGTGGGTTGGTTGCTAGATAAGGGACTTGCAAAACCTGAGTTGAGTGGGTTGCTTCACCACAGATTTCCTGTCAGACTGAGCAACAAGCGGAGGCACAAACTTCTGAGGTATTCAAGCTTCTGACTCCTACTGAAATAAGTGGGAACTGAGCACTAGCTACCTTTATCTTAGGTTTATAACAGATAAAAATGAGTGGAATTTTTCTTCATTCCCTCTAGTTCTTGCAAAAAAAAAAAAAAAAAGATAATCTTTTAAGCAGTAAAATTCCATTATTATGTGAATTGCTGTCAGTAGAAATATTGTTCTTCATTCCCAGCATGATCAGACCTCCGGCTTATGGGGAAGTCTTTTCCAGTGTCCAACAGCAGGTAAATGAAGTTCTGGAAAAGCAGAAGAAAGTCATTCCGCAGGACAAAGAGGGAAATGTGAATGTCTGATGGGGAAAATGAGGCATTGAAAACTTATAAACTGAGACGAAGTGCAATGAAGATAACCTTTCCATTAAGTTGTTTGTTTGGTGCATTTTAATTACAAAATTGCCTTGTAAGTGTTCAGAAGGATGGACTTTTTATTCTTTTCTCTAGACCTTTATATCTTCAATAAAAGAAGAAATATTATTTGAAGTAGCAGGTATTTTTTTAGTCATTTTTTGCCTGATTTTGAGAAAGACATGAAATATCTAGTTTAGATATTTTTTTTTTAAAGTGTGTCATATATATATGTGTGTGTATATAAAGGTCCATATTTTAAACTCACATTGTTGCTTGAAAAAATCTTTTCACTAGTAATCACTAGTGGCAGTGCCTCTCCCCAGTGCTTTGGGGACAGAAATTACATAAAAATATTTTCTAGCACTTGCATTGTTACCTACTATTGCCTTTGATTTGACTGATAAAATATAAAAACAAGTGGTCGTGCATTTTTATGTCATGTCTATATGAACTACTCTACAAGTAGATATATCTATCTGCAGCTCCACTTCAGAATTCTTTTGGACAATCCAGCTCCAGCCTGAAAATAATGTAGTCCCGTTTATGCTCTGCTGTTGAGAACCGGGTTATGAGTTTGATCATCATATTGTAATACACAGTTCCTCAGCCCAGTTTGGCTTCTGTCTAGGAAATGCAGAGACAGAGCAGAAAAGATCGTATATATATATATATATATATATACATATATATATAAAGCTGAACTCCAGTATATTTAGCTATGACATGTCCTCTGATTGCTTGTGTAGTACCATTTTCTAGTACCAAATACAAAGGAAGACATTATTTCTCTTCTAAACAGTTGGTGGTCTTAAAATACAAAGCAAAACAGAACTGGATATTTGAGAAAAGGATCACAAAGCAAGAATTAGGTCTGCATGGAGAATCTGTCCTAAGTATTATTGGAAGACACTATTTGAGGATGAGAGAGCGCAATGTTTTGTTCAGATTAAAGAAAGCTGTATCACTTTAGATTAAGAAAACTAGGTTGAAAAAGGAGATCCATCTCTGGCCTTTTATATAATACCAGTAAAGGAATATAACTTCCCATACTTTAGTTTCTCCTGCTGCAAGTGGCAAACAAGCTATTTTTCTTTCCTTGTTGAAGCATTTTGATATGGATGTAGAGTAGGTCATAAGAGCCTCCTATTGTCAGGAAAAAGAGACAAGAATCCATGCCAGAATCCCATCAATGGTCATCAGTGGTCAAAGGTGTCCTCCTAACCAAATGATTTGTCTATGAAATGCTCATCTCCTCAGTTTTCTCTGTATATAGGCATGGTGAGAAACTATGATTACAAAACACTTTCCCTGAACATATCTTTGATCTCTGGCCTCCAAGTTGCCTCAACCTTCTTCCCTTCTGAGAAGAAGTTGCTTGTTTCTTAGAAACAACCAGCATTCAGCGGGCTGCTTATGAACCTGTGTTCTGAGGGAGGCATAAACAGGAGGAGCTAGAAATCCTCTAGTTAAGGGTTAGAAGTTTTCTGGGTATTTTGTTTTGTTTTGGGTGTGGGAGATTTGTAATGGTGATTTTTGTTTCCTTCACTCTGTCCCATTTTTGTCTAGTCAGCATGTGGAACACATGTGGGCCTTCGTCCAACAGTGTGTAATATGATAAATATGCTTTATGTATTTTAATGCCTGGAGTTGTGTCCTCTAGAAATAGACTTGAATAATGACAACTATACTTGGCATTGGATAGAATCAGCTGGACTATCTAGGGATAACGAGGTCTGAAAGGAGAGCTGCAAGCCCAAGAAAGGTTTTTACAGCACGGAACTGACTTGTTACAGTTTTATTTTTGCTGACGTATTTAAAATCCTTTGTCAGGAATCCTGCCTAATCCCTACAGTTAAACAAAAGTAGGGAACAGCATGGAGAAGAGCTGGCAAATACAACATTCTTACCCAGCTTTCTTGGAAGCAGGATATTTCCAGGTGCCAAATGAAAATTTGTGTCTTAGAGCCCTGCAGAACAATAAAAAAGAGAACATTTCTTTTAGCTGCACTTGCAATGAGTTATACATTTGGTGTTCAGATCGCTCAGAAATGTGTTTGGCAGGCACCAGCTGTGCTGATGATGTTGAACTAGGGGAAGTGATCTGGCCGCACACTTAAGTGAGCTGCACTGCATCGCAGGGTTATTAATAATATGAAGAAGTCCTGTGTCTCAAGCTTTGGTATTTCTCTCCAACCCCTCACGTGGACTTTTTTGGACTCACTTCCCTCGCCCACAAGTGGCTGGCTGTGGACTTGACTGATATAACATAGGATGTAGCACCTGTCTATGATATTATTTGTTGGATGCGTTTCATGCTTATCTGGAAAATATACTGGAAATGACTCACTATTGCTATTTTTCCTTTTAGAAATTAGACATAATAAAAGTTCTCAGGAAGGAAACTTTGCAGCATCCTTAGCCTGTGTTGACACCCAGACTCTCTTGTGCTTTATATAATTTTAGTGACTAGTAACTTGGAAAATTTGGCAATTTCATCCCCAACTCATTCCTTCCTAAGACAAATGAATTTAGGCTTCAATGTATGTATGGAAACAGGTCAGGTACCTAGATATTGCCTAAACACCACTGAAATCCAAATAGGAAGTGGCGAAGCACTAAGGCATCTGAGAAACATGATACAGTTGTCTTAAACCTGTATCTGTCTATGGAGATGTCCTCCTGGGTATACGCAGCAGCAGAACTTCAACTATCTGTGGAAATATTCAGCTAAAATTTGAGGTGTCCTCAAAGACTAAAGGCATCATGTGATCAGGGTTTTTCGGGGTCTTAGTTTTAGACTTACTTAGACCTAGACTTACTTAACTCCCACTCATGTCCCACCTACAGCATGCAGAACTTTCTTTTAGTTTAGATCCTTAGATATAATTGTAAGCATCCTTTAACACATATGCCATTTTTATGTGCTACAAATGTGGGTCATCTTTAACAGAAAAAGTTGGCCTCATTTCCAAAGGTACTGGTTACCATATCTAAGAACTTATCCTTCCTGAAAATCAGGACTAGTTTCCTAAATTGGTGACATGTGTACTGGGGAAGGATTTTCAGATGTTCAAAATGATTCACTCAAAGGCAACAAATTGTCATTAGTGCTTCTAGAATTCTCCTTACTCCTTTATCTGCACAAGTATATATATTAATCATTAATCCCTAAAAGTCTGTCTAATGAGTATGTTTCTGACCTTATAGACTTCCTGGAAGTCACCTGCAATTTCAAGCATCTTAGAGAATGCCTGCTGATGAATCAATGTGGGGTTGCTGTCTTTTCCACTCTACATTTATTTTCATACTCCTTCTACTTATCTGTGATTCCTATTAGAGGCAGGATAGGGAGAACCTGGGCCGGCTGACTCAGTCTGGCTGCTTATATGTCATTTTTCTTAGGCCTGTACATCAGTGCTCTCTCTGGATTATTTAATTAATTATATCAGTTACAGAGGATATGAAGATCTAATTATACAAAAAAGGGGTAGATTATGTCATTGATTACTCTAAGATGGAAACATCTGAAAAAAACGTAAGTAGTGACAAGTACTTCTCCATAGGCAACATGCTAAAGACTTCAAGAGCCAGATTGCTAGTTACTATTAAAGTAGAGTGAATTCATTTTCCAGATGTTACGTCAGCACTGTAACCAAAAAATGTCATTTCAGCTGGCGGAAGACAGCATTTTACTTGCTGAAACAATTCAAACTTATGAATATTGAAATATGATTATAAAGAGAAGAAAAGCAATCAGTTACTTGGGTAATGTACTTTTAAACTAGTAAAAGAAAGATTTATTACCATGGGAAAATTAATATTTTATCAAAAGTTACATGATTGATGGGTACATGTGAATTAAAAAATATATGCATGAATATGGTAGGACTTACATAGATTTTTCCACCATATTTATATATCTATGCAACTGAAGGAAAGGGTTTCTAAACTGAAGAAACCATCTAATATGTGCTTTTGACCCCAGCAATATGAACCATTTAAGCTTTTTTGTAAATATGTAATAGAATTTGATTTACTTTTTGCTGACCCAAAGTTCCTGGCAGTTGAAATCTCAGAGATTTTTATCTTACAAGTTAAGATGAAATTTCCCTGGACACAACTGATCTAATTTATTCAAATATGCTCAGACAAAAGGTGCTTTTGACAAATTCCCTAACAACACTCAGTTTCCTAATGCCTTACTGCTTTTCAGGAAGCTTTTCAGGTCACAGTTCTGCACTCTGGGGACTTCTCTTCTGATCCCTTCATACGCCTCTATTGCTTTCTTTGGGCATAGACTCTGTTACCTCTTGGATATGCAGAGAAAATGCTGTGGAAGTAAAATATTCACTAATGTGCCTCATTTCTCCAGTCAGTACATTCACCTCCGTGTTATATATTTTGGTAGATATTAAATCAATCTTACAATGTCCCTGTCATTTGTCATTCTACTGTCTACTTTATAGACTACAGGGAGCTGACATGAATTGGCCTGGAATATACACCACTAGAAAGAATGGAACCAAAATTCCTGTCTATTTCTTAAATTAATCACAAGAGGACAAATAGGATATTTTACTTTATCTGTTTTAATAGGGAGTACCTTAGAGTTTATCAATACTGGAAACTCCTAGTTTGACTGGTAGGCCGAATATCTGATACTCCTGTAATGATCACCAGTAATATCTAAATATCTTAGCATTTTGCTCTTATTCATCTGGCTTTCGTTGCTGCTAATTTTATTTAGAATGGCCATCACTTAATGAAGGTCCACCTTGAGTTGGATGCAATTACAGCCATAGATACGGAGAGAATAATTCCTGGAGCCACATGCAAGTGTGCAAAATGTGCATGAAATACTGCAAAATGTTAACAATATGTTTGAGTTAAATGAAATGGAATAAGAATCTGGACTTGGTTATCCCTGAAGAACCTTCTTTTTTTTTTTTTTTTTTTTTTTTTTGAGAAGTAGAATTTTCAGCAATCTTGTTAATAGAGAAGGAGTATCACATGGTTTGCATTATAATTTCTCCTACCAGCTTTCTCTTTCAAAATGAAGTACTCTCTCAAAGATTTTATGCAGTTGACTTAATGTGGTGGAGAAATAAGAATAAAATAGCGAAACTTTTGCACTCATGATTAGATCAAATGCAGTCTGGCCGAATAGAGCCTTAGGAATTCCAGTTATGCTTCAAATTTCATAGAGACCATGATGGGGAAAAAAGCAAACCCACTCTAGTCATCAAGACTTCCAAAAAAAAAAAAAAAAAAAAAAAACTCCGTGCCTCAGTTTCCCATTAGTAGAATACTCAGTGATCAAAATCTTTCCTTCCCACTATTTAGTTATGTTATAAATTTTTCTGAGCAGGAATCCATCCAGAAAGTATATACACACAGGAAACTCATAACACTTACTTGGTTTCTGAAAATCAGTAACATTCCTGCAGGAACAGTGAGCCCACTCAGAACAGGTGTGCTTCTTTCTAATTGTAGTGGCCCCACATTCAAAGTCCCGTTACAAACACTGAAGGCTAAATTCACAAAGTCACAGCGGCCAAAATCCAAAACTCCAGTGCAGATGATCTTCTTCAGGTGCTACTCTAACCTGTGTGTACCTAGAGCCCGGGGGTAGCTGACTTACTAGCAGTCTGATGAAGACAAAGGAAATAAGGACTCATGAGAGAAGGAGACAAACCTCTGCTGTTTAACCTCGTCACTACTAAATTTAAATTTATAAAGCACTAGGCAATGTTTACTCTTTTATTCTAGCTAAGGCCTGCAGCTCTCCATGAATATGTTAGATACTTTAAATCTGTGGTACAAATGTACTTTCTGTATCAGATTCTGCTGCTGCTGCAAAAAAGTCAGTACCAAAGTTAGATGTAATAATATGTAGATTTAGCACAACTTTCCTATGACAGGAGCAACTTGTTGTTGTTGTTGTTGTTGTGTCAGACTAGTACACTCCTGGAAGTTGATAATAACTTTGTTGCTTGAAGAGAAATGAAGCAAAAGTGTGTCATCCCCCAGGCTACTGGCTCCTAGCTGGAGATAACTGAAATATAGGATCAGATCTAAAATGGTGCAATTATATGCTTTCACTAGGAGTAAAACTCTCTATGATGAAAATATGATGGGAAATCTTCCCACAGTTGCTCATTGCAAATGCTCCATCCTTTAGGAAACATTGGAATCAGCACTGGAGAAGACTGATTAATAAGATTTTGTATCTGACAGAAAGAAGCTATGAGAATGTTGAGTGTGTGTAAGAGGGAATAATAATTATGGACTCTAACTTGCTCTTTCCCAAGCACATTTGAAAGATCAGTGTCAAATATTCGGGTTCAAGTGGTTAGGATGGAGCAACACACAAAGGAAGAAGGCCACTGGTTGATCTTGTTTCTCTTGGAGAGTGTGGCCTGTGAAGTCCTCGCTTCTCCTTCACAAATCATCCTAACCAGTGCTTCTAGGACAAAGTTCTAAGGGGAAGTAAAATGCTAATGTACTTACCAAGTAGTACAGACATGATTTTGTCTTTAAAGATATCTAATTTCTGTAACATGGGAGGAGATTATTTTACACCATATGGTAGCTGTCCTGTGATGTCATGGTTGATTAATGATGGGATCAGTTGGATGCTCCAGTGGCATAACAAATGACCCTGGCTTTCCTGTAATGCCAGCAGTTACATGCTCAAATGAGGACCCTGCAGTTACTGGATTCTAGTCTCAGGTCTCCCTGGGTTTTACTTAAAGTCCTGTAAAACAAATTCTAAGACTGCAACCAATTTCATCAGGATATGCACCAGGCATTCTGCAACTTTTGGCATATCCCTTAGAATGCTGATATCTATTTCTCCATCTGTAAAAATGATAATTACCTGATTCACAGACTGGCCGTAAAATTAACTGGGTTAAAGTCTGTGAAAGCACTATAGTAAAGAAAAGTGGTAATTGTATCTTAGGAAAATCTGGTATTTTTAATTCTGTACCATAAACTGAAGAACATTTCATGCTCTCTGCTCAATGTTCTCTCTTAAACACACAGATTTTAATTGGCCTCATTGTTATGTATCAGACTAAAACAGAAACCTTTCATTAAATGCTTTGCACTCTAGTTTTATAGAAAAGAAGTTTGGGGCAATTGTAGTTACCTGCCTGAAATAAATCTGGGAACAGACAAAGTCTTCCTGCTGTACTCAGACGAAGTAAAACGAAGAATGATTCTTTCATCCAAATATCACAGACCGGCATTATTGAAAGCTTGATAACTGTCAATCTAGTTGTTACTGTGGCTGACATTATTTTGCTTAAAACATGCATGATTTTTTGAATGAAGAAAGAAAAAGTGTTTCTTTTCTTTAACTTATTTACCTCTCTTCTCATTCAGTCCTTTCCTGATTACTTTGGCCAACATTACAGTCTTAGGCATATACAATGTTTGGGATCAGATTTGCATTTATCAAGCTTCTGAAGCTCTTCAAATCCAGGATTTTGTCAAAGGATCTTCCATGGTCCTTCTGTTTGTTCTGCCTCCCCTCTTTCTAATGACAGCTATATAATATTAATTTGTATTTCCATTAAGCTTCAATACATCTTTTTTATATTGCTACTAGGTAGTTTAGTCAGCAAATGAAAGGAGAAAGACCCTGTTTTGGATATTATAAAAAATATTAGAATGCCATTTAGGTTTGTTTTAGGTTCTTCCATTTAGCAAAAATGAAATCTCCTAAGTTAGCAAGAAACTCTTTAAAGACTAATGTTTGAATTCTCAAACTAATATTTTTTGATTTTCTTGAATGAATCAGGTTTACGTGTCTTACAATTAAAGAGTGTCTAATTATTGGCAAGAGGAGCTCATCCAGAGGTCTCCTCCACTACCAATATTCTAATTTCAAAGGCACCCTGGAGTGGAGAAAAACATTGCATTTCAGAAATGTTTACAGAAGTTTTTCTTCACGTTACATGATACCCAGAATGCACACATGAACCCTGTATAAAGTAATCAACACAGAGATTTTCTCTCTCCTCTGTTTGCTCACCATTTTCCTGAGAAGTTTTGAAGTGAAACGTGAACATGCAAGTTTCAGATAACTTAAGTAGTGGAAGTGAAGAAGGCACATTTACTCAGGATGAGTTATAGTGCTAACACCTCAGCTGATGGCCAGAGGATACCAGGAATGTAAAAGTTATTTTACAGTCTCCAGAAGTGTCTGTTGATTGCTGCGGTAAGTAAACTACAGATGTGTTTTTTAATGACAATTCTGATGGTGTTTTTTCTAATGGGTGAAATTGCATGCATCTTATATTGATGAGTGATGAGTAGTCTGGATTGTTTTGTTTTGGAGATTTTAATGAAGTTTTAATTATCAAGAAACATTCTCCACTGAATGTGCTTTATTAGACTTATTTTGCAACTTCTTTTATTAGTGCCTTCGAAATTGCTACCATAGCTTTTGCAGAGCACAGGCATTCCTTCCTGCTTTTAATTCATCCCATATAACTGTTGAATGACAAGGGTAGCTTTAATTTATAGTTGGACTTTGAAACCTGAAATAGCAAGAGGAAAGGGAGAGAAAAAGAGAATTTCAAGGAATGAAATTAAAACCTTTGGGCTATGACTTAACTTATTAGTTATCTTTCTAATTTTGTTTCCATCAATACTTTGGTTTTCCTCTTGATAAGATGTGTTATGTAGGGCATGCTCTTGGGTCTTCTTGTTCTTTGTTTTATTGTGATATATGGGTATTTCTTACTAGTTTGTATTGCAACCCATGCTTTGTTAAGCGGTGGGTCCTCTGGTGCATGGTCTATTCCTATCCAGATGTGTGCTATTAATTGTCTTTATGAGAGCTGTATTTCTCAGGCATTTAGCTGTACTTTCCATTTAGCTCAAGTTTATGCAAGAATCAGATCAGAGCAAATAGAAAATGTAAACTCCTGGGGAAGCCTGGGAGCCTGGCAAACTTCTCTGCCTCCTCTGTCTTACTTTGCACCAGCATGTCCTCCAGGACATCAGCATGCCCATTGGGTAGCAGTCACTGAAAGAACTGAACATTACCAGCTTTCCTGATAGTCTTGGCCTGGGCTGCTCAGTACTCTTTTACTGGTGTTAGAGGTAGCCTTTAAGAACAATGAAAGAAGGAGGATGAGGTGTCAGTCAGAGATGGACATCAGTCACAGAGATGGAATTCACTCTGGAAAATAATTACTGTTATAAAGTGTTATTTAGTATCATTTGTCCTCCTGCAGTGGGTGTAAAATCATGAAGTCAGTATAAATTTCAACATTTTTTTCTCCAGTTAATTCAACTGGCATGAACCCACTTCAATCCAGATCAAAATTGCCTTTGAACTTTGAACAGACCCCTTATTCATCAAGGCATGAGTGACTAGGTTTATCAAACAATATAGTTTAAACAATAGTTAGCTCTCCCATATCTGCAAAAGAAAATCCAGAAATTCATCTGTTCTTATGACCAGTATGTGTATTAAGTTGAAGAGAAACTAGAAGGTGTTTTAGCACTTTGCCTGCTTTCCACTTCAGAATGTCCTTCAAACACAGACACTGCTTTTCAGGAAGCACATGCTCAATGTGCGCTATAAATCACACAGTTCTAAAGAATCTCAGCCTGGACCCTCCAAACTTTAGAAATTTAGATTTAGTACATGCAAGCTATTGACAGGAAACAGGAAAAGCTGGTATGGCCAATGTCTTGCTACAGAAAATACATCTTATTTATGAATTGTATACAACATGTACAAAAGAACTCAGGAAATAAAGTCAATTTAAAGTCAATCCATTATCGATATGCTAAAAAAACAAATACAAATGTCACCAGATTTGTATTTCTTTAGAAAGAAAGAAAGAAAGAAAGAAAGAAAGAAAGAAAGAAAGAAAGAAAGAAAGAAAGAAAGAAAGAAAGAAAGAAAGAAGGAAAGAA